>JAADWZ010000601.1:0-17454 GCA_023336445.1 Pythium dissimile
CCCCCCCCCCCCCCCGACATCTAATGAAACTTTTGCTGGATCTTCTTGTGGACTTGGACCAAAAACTCGACGTACGACACGTCGTTGCGCGTGCGGTCCTCCACGAGCGAGCTCATAAAGCGGCTCGCGCGCCAGTCGCTCTTGGTCAGGATCTCGAGCGGCTGCGTGATGGGCATCATCGAGTTGAGGTACTCGACCACGTCGCGCACGCGCGAGCGTAGGCCGTTCGCCGGCTCGTTCTCCAGCGTGGCAAACAGATCCAGCGTGCTCTCGGCCGTGTCCGCGTGCTCGACGCCGAAGAGCTCCACCAGCAGCTCCGTGGACACGCGCGGACCAATGTAAATGTTGCAGTTCATCGCCGAGTGGAGCAGGAAAATGCCTTCCTCGTCCAGCTTCTCTGCGGTCGGCGGCAGCTGCGGCGGCAGAATGAAGCTGCCGTCCTCGTCAAACGTGCCGCAGTCCTCGGGCATGTCGTGGATGCTGTACAGCTTGGGGTACACCGCCGACACGGCAAACTCGACCGGTAAACTGTTGAGCAGGCCCATCATCATCACGCGCTCGTCCGCGCGAACGTCGATGAACCCGCGCGGCGGGTTGCCAGTGAGGTTGCCGCGGAACGCGCGGCTCTTAAGCGTCGCCAGCGTGTACAGCGGCAGCAGCTTGAGCGACTCGGGCAAAATCAGCTGCCCGGACGACGACGACGCGGCGCAGTGCTTGCGGTAGTTGAACAGCACGTCCACGCACTCGTTCACGAGGTTGTCCTTGACGGCGGTCGGCGTGGCGCGCATGAGCGACTTGTCCACAAACTGCTTGGCGGCCACGCGCTGCCACACCGAGCAGGTCGCGTCCAGGTCGGCAAAGCGGAACACGTTCGACAGCAGGCCGTCCACGGGCAGCGCCAGGTTGTGCACGCGCACGCAGCGAATGCCGTCGCTGCGCGTGTACAGCAGCGCCGCCTGGATGTACGCGTCCACACCTTCCGTGAGGCTCTCGTCGTAGCCCAGTGTGACGCACACGGAGCGGTCCTGGTCGATCACGGAAAACTCCATCTCGTCCACGTCGAGCCCCGTGCTGTTACCGCGCGGGCTGTAAAAGCTTCCGTACGAGCGCTCGACGCGAAGCCCGGCGCTCACGCGGACCTTGAGCACGGCCTCGTAGCCGCACTCGCGGTCGATGATGCGCTGCAGCATCGTGCGCAAGTGGTGGCGGTTGTTCACCTTCTCCTTCTCGAACTGCGGTAGGTACGCGACGCGCCCACCGGTGAGCTCGCACACGCGGCCAATGTCGGCCAGCGACGAGAACGGGTTCGCGACCGAGAACACGTCGAGCGAAATGTGCGATTCCGCGCACTGTTTGGCGATCGCCTCGTACGAATTGGTCTCCTCCGGGGTGTACAGATCCACTTCCTTGGTCGTGCCGTACGCGCCGCTGATCTCCTCGCGCTTGATCTTGCCCACGCCGATGCGCGGCGCGCCCGCGTGGAGCAAGACCACGCGGCCGCCGCTGACGCGCAGCGAGTCGACCACACTGGCCAGCGCGGCGCCCGAGACAGCCTGATTCTTGGTGGTGCCTTCAAAGTTCTTGAGGATGAGCTCGGCCAGGCCGTGGATCTTGTCCTGCGCGGTGGGGTCCTCCATCGACACGAGCCAGCTGCTGGGCGGCAGCGGCGCCGCCGGGTCGTCAATGTCGGGGCACACGCACATGGAGATGGTCTTGCTGTGGTCCATGCGGTAGTAGTGGACCGCCGAGTCGAACGTGACAATGCCAATCTTCTTGCGCTTGTTCTGCGCGAGCGACGGCAAGATGTACCGGATCGCGTCCAGCGTTGCAGACGCGAGCGAGGTCTGGAACGAAAACAGCGACACGTCCAGCACAAACACGAAAATCGGCTCCTGCGGCGGCCGCACCGTGTACGCGGCCGGCACCACATAGTCGACCGAGCCGCGGCAGAGCTCGCTCCGCTCCTGGATGTCGCGGCGACGGCCGTTCTGGTCCACACTGCAGTAGTAGTCACGCGGTGTCTCGTTGTTGAGCAGACAGATATTGCACACAAACTTGCGGCCGCCCTGGATAAACTTGGTGTACGAGTTGACGTACGCGCGGCACCGTGTGCAGCGCAGCGGGCCTTGCGGGCCAAAGTCCACGAGCGGGATGGGCAGCTCGTCCTCTTTGAGCTCGGCGAGCGGGCACACGACCGCGGCAAGCGGCAGCCCGCACTGCTTGAGCACGTCCTTGTTGCTCGGCACGTGGTTGAGCGTCGGGCGGATGAAGCGAGGATTGCAGGTGCCTTCGTCCACGCACACAAAGTCGCTAGTGGCGGGCGGCGGCATGGTGACCGTGTGGCCGCGCGCCACGTACTGCGTGCGCTCGGTTGGAACGACCGGGCGAGGGATCTGGTTCGGGTCAATCCGCTGCTTGGGCGCCTGCGGCTGTTGGCCTGGCGCGCCAGGGTACCCTTGCTGCTGAGGAGCGCCAGGGTAACCTGGCTGCTGGCCGGGCGCGCCAGGGTACCCCTGCGGAGGCGGCGGGCCACCCGGATATCCTTGCGGAGGCTGGCCATTGGGGATCGCGCCGGGCGGAGGCGGAGGCTGCTGGTATCCGCCCTGTGGGCCGTACTGACCAGTCGGAGCTCCTGGACCAGGTGGGCCTGGCCGGCCGCCAAACTGGCCTCCTGGCGGACCTTGCTGCCCGGGAGGACCGTGGTGGCCTGGCGGAGGCCCTTGCGGAGCTCCTGGAAAAGGCGCACGCGGTTGGATGGGCCGACCGGCGTTGAACTGCGCACCAGGACGGCCGCCTGGGGGACCTGGCTGAGCTCCTGGATGCGGCGCACCAGGCGCTCCACCGAACGATGCGCCAGGCGGGCCACCAGCGCTCAGAGGCCCCTGCTGTCCGGGGTACGGTCCACGACCTGGAGGGCCGTTGGGCATGGGACCTATGGCCGTGACAAAATAATAAAATCAGAATTAGCAGCCGATCTCCAGTTCTTGTGAGACATAAAAAAATCCAACGCACCACGCGGCTGAAACTGGTTCATGGGCGGCACGCCGCCGCCGCTTGATGATGGCGGACCTTGTGGGCCGGGCGCGCTGCCGGGCGGGCCGCCAAACGGCACGGGGCGGTATCCTCCCGGTGGGCCGCGCCCCTGCGAGCCTGGTGGACCGGGCGGACCTCTGCCTTGTGAGCCCGGTGGGCCGGGTGGACCGCGCCCTTGCGCGCCTGGAAATCCTCCTGGAGCGCCTGGTTGCCGCGCGTATCCTGGCGCGCCTCCTCCCGAGGACGGCGGACCGCCAGCACCCGGCGGATACCCACGCGGCAGCATTGCGCCTCCCGGGCCTGGGAAGCCACCCATGGGCGCACCGCCGGATCGCGGAGGCTGTGACATGTTGGGATCTGTTGGGACAGGAAACCGAGTCGTCAGTCAGTCGCTTGAAATCCAACGAAAAAAGACCAACTCAAAAAGCGGAAGACGCACGCGGCGCATAGCCTGGTGCTGGTCCGCCTGGCTGGCTGCGTGGCGGTTGCGGACCGCCGGGGAAGCCGCCAAACTGCTGCGGAGTCGGCTGCTGGGGCTGTGAGCCGGGAGGCGGAGGCCCCTGGCCGCCGTTGTAGCCGCGGTGGGCGCTCGGATGCATGGAGCTCTTGGCGTTGGGTTGGCCACGTGCCTGGAAATGCGGGCTTCAAGCGGCTTTATTGTGTGGATGAAAAACCCCACTCCTCCCTTTGCAGACAGAAGAAAACGTGAGGTTGATTCAGATCTGAATCATAAATCCATCGGTTCGTAACTGGGTGTACCCATCGATTAAATTATTTACGGATCATGAAGCATTAAATGTGCTAAACTACTGATATAGACCATGTGTCAGGTCAACACCCCAGGAAAATTGCGGGTGACGCTACTGGTGTCACAGTCGAATTTTATCGCCTGTCCACGCACCACCAACACTTGCTCAAAAAATGTTGACGTCAAACCGCATGGATGTCATGTTGCCCCTCCTAAGTTCGGATGATAGTGGATAAGTTCGCACCACATTTGACGAATACCATGCAAATGTCTAATTTCAGCCAACCATATCACGCAAAATCCATGCTGACGCATGCGACACGCCTGTCTATGCCAACCCATTCGGTATCTCAAAATTACAATCATACTCATTTCCAGAGCCTCGTCGCACGTCGCAGAGCTTTTCGTTCCCCAGTCAAAAGTCGACCACCCCAACAAAACCGAATACGAACCAACTGAGCAGCAGCTCCCTCATTCCGGAATCTTCTCTCTCTCTCTCTCTGTCGCCCTCATCATGGCCTCGCTCCCGCAGCTGCTGACCAATGGCGTGGAGCTCAACGCCACGCTCGTGCTGCTGGTGCTGGCCGCCAGTCTGCTGCTGCTGGCGCTGCAGTCGGCGTGGAGCCATCGCCAGCGCAAAGCCCACGACGCCGCGCATCCGTCGCGCTCGCTGCGCCGCAAGATGTCCAACATCGGCATCTCCACGCTCGTGTCCGAGACGGAAACCAACCTGTCGATCCCTGTGAGCCTGCTCGCGCTCGAAGGAAAGCTCTCGGCCGAGGAGTTCACGCAGCGCATCCAGGAGCGCATGAGCTCAGACGACTTTTTCCGCCGCTTCCGCTCGCTGGTCGTTTTGGGCCACGAGAAGACGTTTGTCGAAGTGGAACACTTTGACGCGTCACGCCACATCAAGACCCACGCGCTGCGCGACGGCGAGACGCCCATCTCGTACTTGGAGACGCTGGTGAACACGCCGCTGGACTTCACCAAGCCGCTCTGGGAGATGCACGTGATCCTCTCGGCCACGGACGACGTCACGCATTTCGCCTGGAAAGTGCACCACTGCATCGGCGACGGCCAGTCGCTTTCGGTCGCGCTGATCCGTTTGAGCGACAACAAGGTGCAGTTTGACCAGATGATCGAGAAGATGCAGGCGGCCAAGAAGCGCGAGACGAAGGCGCCAAAATCGATCGCCGCCCAGCTCCAGGGCCTCGCTGGCTTTGTCTTGGTCTGCGCCTGGTCGTGGTACGTGGTCGTCCGCAAACTGGGCGTGTTGGTGCTACGCAGCGAGCCAGCGACCGTGTTCAAGCGCCCGGGCGGCACGCACAAGAAGCTCTCGCACCACATGATGTACAGCGTGACTGAGACCAAGCGCGTCGGCAAGCAGTTCAACGCGACGGTCAATGACGTGATGCTCAGCTGCGTGGCCGGCGCCATGCGGCGCGCGCTGCTCTCGACGGGCGCGGCCGTGGCGCCGTCGCTCGTAATGCGCGCCGCCATCCCCGTGGACATGCGCGCCACCAACGAGGTGATCAACGACGCGCGCAACAAGTTTTCCGCGCTGGTGATCGATTTCCCCGTGGGGCTCGCAGACCCGCAGCGGCGTCTCCAAGTGATCCGCGGCAACATGAACGAGGCCAAGAACTCGCTCGAGAAAGTATTTACGTACTGGACCAGCCACGTTGTCGCGCAGCTGCCCGACTGGCTTATGAAGCCGATGATCCAGTTTACCACCGCGCGCATCTCGGTCGCGATCTCGAACGTGCGCGGCTCGGCGTTTAGTTTGTCGATCTGCGACAGGAAGCTCAAGGGATTTTACGGGTTCGTGCCGCCGCCGCCGACCGTGAACCTGGGCATCGCGGTGCTCTCGGTGGGCGACGAGCTTGGACTCAACGTGCTCGTGGACCCGAGCGTGGGCATCGACGGCAAAGAGTTTTTGGCGTTCGCCAAGGACGAGTTCGACGCGCTCGTGGCGACGCTCGATGCGCCATCTATCGCGAGCGACAAGAAGCAGCAGTGAAACGAGGGAACAGCTTTGGGGCTACTGTAAAGAGTTTTATACTTGTGGGTAATAGAAATGAAGAAACACACCCTTGCTTCTTTTTGTTGATGTTGTTGCCGGTGGAGAGAGCAAAGAGACCGGCCTTGCGATAAATATTGGGTGAAATTGAGACACCGGGGAGCAGAATCACCTATCAGGATAGGACACAAGAGAGAGCGCAAGGTGAGTTAGTCCATCCATGAAAAGGGCCCCTGTGGTTGCTTCTAATACGTACACAATCTCGTGCTGCTTGAACCCGAGCACGTCTTCTTCCTCGTCGTCGTCAATGTCCACGCCGACGGCGTTGCCCGTGCGGTCGTTCTTCGCAGGCGAGACGGCGCCCGTCGCCACCGCCACGGATCCTCGCTTCGAGCTGCTCGGCTTGGACGACGCGCTGTAGTCGCTGCCGCCAGCAGCGAGCAGACTCGCGCGGTCGGCGATGTGCGCCGTCGAGATCTTCATGCGCTTGCCGGAGAAGCCCCAGTTGCCGCTCTGTTGGCGCTGCTGGATGCGGTTCAAGAGGACGCCGACGACCAGCAGCTCCCACACGAGCGCGAGCAGAAGGTCAAAGAGGAACAGGAAGAAGAGCGAGGCCTCGAACCCGGGCGGCAGCTTGAGCACGCCAAAGCTCGTGTCCACGCCCACGGTCTGGGTCGCCTGCTCCGACTTGTAGCTGAAGAGCTGGATGTTGAGGATCAGGAACAGCAGCGCGAGGTGGAACGCAAAGAGCTTGTTGGTGTAGAACGGCTTGCGGAACGAGTCTTTGACGTTGAACGCGAGCGCGACGATCCAGTACTGCAAGTGCCCAAACAGCCAAATGACCGAGTTCTCGTACGAGTGCTGCGTGAGGTCGGCCGACTCGCCGGCCACAAACACGTAGCACGGCGCCTCGATGGCCGACGCGTTGCCCGCGCGCGTGAGCTCGCGCGCGTGCTCGGCCGAGCAGTACCACGACTTGGTCTTGGCCGCCGAGATGGCGATGCCGAGGCACACGAACAACAACATAATCTGGCCCGCGAGCGAGAACACAATGGTCGGCGCGAAGAGCGACTTGACCGGGATGTCCTTGGTGAGCCGATCGGCCGCGGCCGTGCGCACCATGAGCACCGAGAGGAAAAACACGACGACCAGGTCGTCAAAGAGGAACTGGTTGTTGGTCATCTGCGACGAGTAGTCGTTCATGAGCGAGGACATGGTGACCTGGATGATCGAGTAGAGCACCATGTACTTGAACGCGACGAACGATGTGCTGAGCGCGCAGCGGCCCTCGCGCAGCAGCTCGACCACGTCCGTGAGCTGCTTCTTGCGGCTCGTGAACGGCGCGACGATCGAGGCGTCGGCGTCCGACAGCGCCACGCCCACGTGCGCAGCCTTGAGCGCGCCGCAGTCGTTAGTGCCGTCGCCCACCATGCCGACCGTGCGGCCGCGCTGGATCAGCGTCTCGACGATCCACGTCTTCTGGTGCGGGCGGATGCGCGCGAAGATCTTGGTGGCCAGCACGAGCTGCTCGACAAACAGCGAGCTGTGCGTGGCCTGCAGCAGCTCGAGCGCCGCGCCCGTGAGCGCGACTTCGTTGTTGTCGGTGAGGGTGAGGAAGCTCTTGGCGTCCAGCGCCGTCCACTGCGGCTGCGGCCGCGTGGCGATGTAGTCCACGTCGGCAAACACCAGTCGGTTGCTAATGGTGCTGGTACTCGTGCTCGTGCTGGTGCTCGTGCCCTGCTTGTCCACGTCCAGTAGAAGCACGGTCGACTGCAGATCCATGTTGATCTTACGCGCCACGTGGATCGCCGTGAACGCGTTGTCGCCCGTGATGATGCGCACGTCCACGTTGGCCTCTTCCAGCGTCGAGATCACGTACGGCGCCTCGCTCTTGATCTTGTTGATGAACAAGATAAAGCCCAAAAAGTTCAAGCGGCACTCCATGGCCTCGCGCTGGGGCACGTCGGCCGTGACCGGGTACGTCTTGCTGGCGAGCGCGACCACGTAGTACCCTTGGTACGAGTACGCGCGCAGCTTGTCCATGTAGTTGGCCGGGACCGTCGCGGCGTTGCAGATCGCCAGCATGGCCTCGGGCGAGCCTTTCGTGTACACGACGCGCTGGCCCGATTCAAAGTCTTCGATCAGCACGGACGAGCGCTGCAGCGAGGCGTCAAACAAGTACCGCTTGACGATGCCAAACGTCTTGCCGATGGGCGACGAGATGAGCACCGAAAAGGGCGCGTTCGGCGTGTTGCGCTTGTGGATGTTGGTCTCGATCGAGTAGCCCGTGGCGTTGAACATGTCGCGCTCGAGCGCGTAGCCCGTGATGTGGCCGCTGCGCTCGTTGAGCCCGTGGCACGTGGCGAGCCCGACGATCGCGTTGATCGAGAGCACGTCCACTTCGCTCTGCGGCCCGACAAACGTCGCCGAGGTCGAGGAGCACTCGTCCACGCCCTGAAAGTCCATGTGGTCGCTCGAGAGCGTGCCGGTCTTGTCGAAGCAGAACGTGTCCACGTGGCCGGCGAGGTTGACGCGCTGCGAGTTGATGCAGAAAATGTTGGTGCTCTCCAACCGCTTGAGCGCAAAGCCCACGCCGACCGTCAGGATGAGCGGCAGCGCCGGCGGCACCGCGATGGTCACGAGCTCGAGCGACGAAGCGAGCGCCTCGGACGGCGCGATATGAAGCCGCGAGGCCTGGAGCATGCGCTTGATGAACGCCAGCAGCGCTACGATCGACAGCGCAAAGAGGAACCGGTACGAGTCCTGCTCGATGCGGAAACTGATCGGCTTGGGGTACACGATCGAGCGGAAGAGCTCGCCTTTGGAAGTGGAGAAACCGGTCGCGAGCACGACCGCGCGCGTCGCGTTGTCGGCCTTGGCCGTGAGCACCGTGGAGCCGGCGAAGAGCACACACTCTCGGCGCGCGGTCTTGAGCTGCGCGTCCAGCCGCGTCTCGCTCGACGCGTTGAGCAGTTGCTGCTTCGTGATCGGGATGGCTTCGCCCGTGAGCGTCGACTCGTCGGCGGTGCACTCGCCCGCGAGCAGCAGCAGGTCCGCGGGCACGATTCCTTGCTCGACCACGACGATGTCGCCGACCACGAGCTTGGAGACAGCGATGGACTGCACATGCTGTTCGCGTAGCACCTTGACGCTGGCGTCCACGTGGACCAGCGCGTGAAGCTTCTGGTCGTTGGTCACCTGCGCGACGACCTCCCAGGCCACCGAGAGCGCCGAGAGCGTCAGCACCACGAGCGCGTAGGTCGTGTAGGCCTCGCTGAACCAGATGACCGCGCTCGCGAGCTGGAACAAGTAGAACGGGTGGAACACTTTGCGCAGCAGCACGCGCGGCCACGGTAGCGGCTGCAGGTCGATCACGTTCGGCCCGTAGAGCTCCGCGAGCTGCTCGGCCGCGGCGCTGCTCAACCCGCCGTGCTGGGCGCGCTGGTCGATCGCGCCGTACTTGTCCTGCAGCTCGTTCTCGAGCCGCACGAACGCTTGCTGCTTGGCGTCGTAAAAATGGCGGCTCTTGCGGAACTCGAACCACTTGACGCCGTGCAGCGTGTGGACCACGCACTCTTCCCACGTCACCGCGCCGTCCGCCGAAGTGGAGCCGATGCCGCCGTCGTCATCGTCTGTGCCGGTCGAAGTGGCGGCGGCGCTGCTGGCGACGTGCTTGATCAGCACGTAGTCGGCCTCGTCCACGGTCGCCACTTGCCGCTTGGTCAGTCGCGTGTGCAGCTGCGGCAGCCACATGCACACCACGGGCAACACGCCGAGCGAGGCGGCGCTGGCCGCGTAGAACAGCGCGCGCTGCGCGGGCGACGCGCAGAAAAAGCGCACGAGCGCCGCGTCGGCCGGGCGCGTGGCCAGCGACGCCAGAAGCCCCGCGGAGCCTGACGACGACGGCGAGCCGGGAGGAGGAGGAGGAGGAGCCATCAGCAGCGGTGCGGTGCTGTTGGTAGAACCGTTCTCTGGAGAAAGTGGGGCGGACGATGGAGGCACGAGGGCTGCGCGCTCGCTAGCGCCCGTGCCCATGGCGGTGGCGGTGGTGCTCGATTTAGCAAGGAGCACCTGGGATCCCTTTTTCGGTTCTGGAGCTATTTACGGCTGGTCCGTGGAGCAACTATTTGGGTCGGCGAATATGGAAAGAGAGAGAGAACGGTTCTACAGCCACCGTACGTCGAAGTGAGGTGATATCTATCTATTTGTGTTCCATGGGCCGGTGCAGCAGTTGCTCTGATTCGTCGGAACTGATCCGGGCGGGAAGACAGGAAGGGAGATAGATAGTAGTACTGTTGTGGGTGATAGGAAAGCAGTGGGGGTGTACTTATATTAGAGTGAAAATGATTGATTCCAGTTGAGTCATATTCAATTACTGATTTAAGATATCTATTGCACAGGAGTACGTGTAGAGATAATTGAGTCAACCAGACATTAGGAATAGATATCGTAATTCAGTGGTTCAAAGCATCCACAGCCTGGTGTCTGCGACTTGTGAGCATACTACCTTATATGAGTAACTCAGCTCCAAATGTTCTTATTAGCTTGCGACATGTGACTGTTCTTATCTGACTGATGACTCCAGAACAAACCAAGGCAATCGTTATGGAAGACGCCAGCGCGGAAGACACCTCCTGGCTCGCGCTGCTCGGGTCGCTGGACGGCTTCGACACCAGTGAGGAGCTGCTGCGCACCGTGCTGAGCAATGCACCATCTCAGCAGTCGCCGCTACCGCCGCCTGTGCTCGCAGTTCCGGCGAAGAATCGATCGCTCAAGCCCAAGGACGAGATCAAACGGCTCCGCCAGGTTGTCATGGAGCTCGAGGCCGCACGCGACGCCGTCAGGCCACGGCTACGACCACAGCCGCCGCGCCGCACTGATGCACATGGCAGCCGAGCGCAGACTGTGGACGCTGTGGACGTGTGGAAGCGCGTGGCGCAGCGGCAGCTGGAGTATCTGCGCGCGTCGAGAGCTGCGAACCAGCAGCTCCGTGGCCAAGTGGAAGAGCATCTAGCGCTCGTCAAGCGCCTGGCACGCCTCGTGATGCGCGCACGACGCGGGGTACGTACCGACTACAATAATTCGAAGCGTGCGGTCTCTTGGAAGTGACGGACGTTCTGGTCATTTGCAGCTTCCAGCTCACCAAGGTCCGGCCTCGCTTCCGCCGCCGGATGTCGGTGCCGAGTGCGCTGCAATGCGGCAAGAGCTCATCACGATGGCCGCGCAGCTGTACCATTCCGTCGACGCAATGCTGTTAGCTGACCGCGCTCGTGGCGAATTCCAAGACCTTACGGTTGTCCCGCGCGGGCCGAACGCCTTTGCTCCAGGAGCTAAGCTGGCCACGACCTGTGTGGCTCGGCTGGCGCCGCGTCCATTGGCGATGCTCAGTGATCTTCTGTGGGAGCACGACTACAGTAATCTTCCAGAGACGTTCAAGATACAGGTGCGCCAATACGACTAGGACCACACAGAGTCTACTTGTTCGAGTGGCTGGTTTGTTGACGAGTACAGATGGACTACTGTAGCACGCCGAGCAGAGTGCCTACTGCCAGGTGATCCACTACGGCATCGACCATATGATGGACGAAGGGCTCGCCCGCTACCACGGGGTCGGACTCCGCATTCGCGTCCACGAAGCCGCTCGCGACGTGATCCTGGACGCAGGCGCGATGTGGCCCGACGCCAAGACGCCGCCGCCGTGGAATGCGATCAGCTACGTGCTCAAGGAGGCAGCGGTGGTGGAGCCACTGGAACTGCCCGACATGGATACAACGGAGGAAGGTCTGTACCATCAAGTACGAATTAAGTTCGAAACGTTCCGCCACGCGCCAGTGCCGACCAATGCCAAGATGAAGCCCCATGAAGCCACGCTTCTGCAGGACGCCGTGCTGCAAAGCCACCACTTCATCTTGGATCACCACAACCGTCGCCTGGACGGTCTGTTGCTAAGCCAGCACGCGACAGTTGCTTCATGAGGAGAGCTTCCGTACTCTGAGTAAGCTCTGAGTAAGCATGTAAAACTCTGAGGAAGTATATAAACATCTAAGTTTCAACCGAATATCGCTCCCCTGCTCCCATTTGGCTAGGAACCTCGCCCAGCACTTAAGACCTTATGCTCGGCGGCTTCCCAGCAAGTTTACCGCACTGTACTGATCGGTAGGTAATGGATCCATGTCATGACTGGGTGGCATCGCGTTCAGCGTTAGACCTGCTTGCGGAACAGCGCCTGGATCTCCTCGCTGGTCTTGCCCGAGGTCTCCGGTAGGTACTTGAGCATGAACGCCGTGAACAAGGCGATGGTCACGATGAATGGCAAGAAGCCCCAGTCCTTGAGTGCGGCTGCGACGTACGGGTAGCCGACTCCGATGACCAGCGTGCCGCTCCAGTTGACAAACAGCGCGATCGAGACACCACTGGCTCGCAGCTCATCTGGGAAGATGTCGGCAACGACCACGAACACCAGCGGCCCGAGCGTCACGCTGAAACCGGCGACGTACAGCGCCGTGAACGCGATCGACAGCTCGGGCACGTCGATCAAGAGAGCGAACGTGAGACCCACAGCGCAGGAGAACATAAAACACTGGCCAAAGAGCAGCACTGGCCGGTTGCCGAAGCGAACAGCAATCATGCCGGCACCGAAAGATGGCAGCAAGTTGACGATGTTGACGATGAGGCTGCCAACGCGGCCGTCCGAGACGCCGGCGTCCGTGAACATGGACGACGAGTAGAGGAATACGGCGTTGATGCCGGAAAACTGGAGCGCAAGCGCCATGCAGATGGCGATGATGGTCTGCTGACGGTACGTGGGCGAGAACACGACTTTCCACGGGTTCTCGGCAACGTTGGTCTGCGCTTCCACATCCAGTCCATCGAGCTTCTTGACAGCCGAGACGTCCGCAGTAGCGGCGCTGTTGGTGGTAGTGGTGGTCTCGCTTGGCTGCATCCGTAAGAGCGCGAGCGAGACGTTCTCGGCGCCAAAGAGCTTGGCGATCTCCTTCTCGGCGTCCTCCTGGCGGCCCTTGCCCAGCAGCCACGCCGGGCTCTCGACCATGAACCGCGGCGCCAACAGCACGAAGATCAGCGCCATCACCGCCGGGAAGCCGGCGATGTAGCGCCAGCCAGTGGACGTGTTGGCGAAGAAGAATGTGGTGCACGCCAAGAGAAGACCGATCGCGATCGCGATCTGGTAGCCGACGCCGAGCTTGTTGCGGATGTGCGGAGGCGCGATTTCGTTGATGAAACCATTGGGCATGGTGGTGGCGACGCCCGACGCGATACCAGCGATCGCACGGCCGATTGTGAACCCGGCAACGCCACTGGCGCTCGCCTGGATAACCGCGCCCAACGCCATCACGATACAGTTGGCGAAATACGTCTTCTTGCGGCCGTACGCGTCGGACAGGCGGCTGCAGCCCAGCGAGCCGACCATGCCGCCGATGGCCCAGGCGTTGACGACCCACGTCCATTGTGTGGACGTGTGGCCTGGGAACATGAGGCACGTTCCTTCCGCCACGGGGCGGGCGTCACAGTCGTTCTTGTTGTTGAACGTGGACAGGTTGAGCTGCGAGAGCGACCACCCGAACTGCACCGCCTGGAACAGCGCGAGGCACGCGCTCGTGTAGAGCACCGGGTTCACCGAGATGCTCTCGTACGCCGGCGGCGGGGCTTCGAATTCGGCGTAGGCGGTCGTGTGGTCGTCGACATTGGGGGTGCGGATCTCTTGAACGGGGGACGACGCCATCTCGGTGGCGATACCACTTCTGTTCTAAGCACTCGGGGTGGTGGTAGTGCGGTACTGGATCCGCGTGGTATGTGGTGAGTTGGCGAATGAACCACCTGCCAGCACGTCACAGACTGCGGCGCATATCGCTGCACCCGGATTATTCCAGTGGATTCACAGTGCCGCACGCCACGAACTACTGTATGTCTGCACCCGGGCTGTTTGGTGGTGCGAGTTGAGCTCGTGGGTGGTTGGGCAAGCTTTTTGATAAATCTCCACATGCCCATCCTATGCACGATAGGAGATTATTTTAGTTCTGAGCCTCAAGTATCTGTCTGGGTCGCCTCACCTCTGTACCAAAAGTGGGTGCATTGGGTTGAGGCAAACACATGATGAACTTGGCACGCCCAAAGTGGCCTCTTTCTGACAGCCCTGCACTTCGCGTTCCGGAATCGGTGGGTCGCTTTTACTAGTTATGAACCCCAGTGACTCCAGTGTTCACAAAGTTGTGGCCAGGGAATTCGTCATCACGGCGTTCAAGCTCCTCACATGACTGCCACAGTCGATGAGTACCCCCTTTTGGCAAAAGGCACAAACAAACACCATCAGTGCGCGTACACTGCACATCGACGGTACAGAACGATTATGCGGCACAAGTTTCCAGGTTTATGCCGCGCAATCTTTTGGGACCGACCATCTATGTCTACTCGAGGACGAATTGATGCTGGTTGGGGGTGTGCTGTACTGTATTCCCCACCTTGAGCGAATACTCTACAAGTCGCTCCCTATCGAATAGGCTCGAAATAAGTAGATTACACACCAAAGAACTCCACTAATAATTTTACGACACATGAAATTCAGGTTACGTAACCAGAATTTTACAGTATAGACTTATTTTTGGACTTTTAGTAAACACATGTCATTCTACCGTATCGTCTCAGACTCGTTGAACTCATAGTCAGTATGGTTCACGTTTGCTACGTAATACGTCGTAGTAGTAAACTTTCTCCAAGAGCGTCAAAGTGTTTTGCCACGCGCGAGTGCTGGCACTGAGCAGAATGGCCGTATCACCGACCTCTTCTTGGACGCCAACGCGCAAAAACAAACAAAATTCATGAAATTGGACTGAATTGCTCGGAAAGGGTCTACTGGAATTCACGATATGCAAAACGAATAGCGATTTCATACACGTACATCCACACCATGGGCATTTCCCAATTGTAACTCTCGACCAAACAGCCGTCCACGTGCGACGTATTAGTTGGGCGTGTCGGCGACCTTGTACGCCTTCTCGACGTCGTTGGTGGTCTCCGCGATCTGCGAGAACGAGTCGCGCGTGGCGGCGTCGGCGCCGTTGAGCTTGCGGTAGAACTCGGCGTCCATCTCGTCCATGCCCTGCTCGTTGTCGAACATGCAGAAGAACGTGATCGGGATCGCGAGCAGCGAGAGACCGGCGAACGTGTAGAACGTGCCGGCGTAGCCAAAGCCCGGGTGGTTGACCCAGCTGACAAACCCAAACGAACCGATGGCGGCGCCGGCCTTGCCGCACGCGGCCGAGAAGCCGTGGCACGTGGAGCGGATCGGCGTCGGGTACATTTCCGTCGGCATGACGAACGTCGAGGTGTTGGGCCCAAAGTTGGAGAAGAAGAGTGCGGCGCCGTACAGGACGATGAACAGCAGCGAGTGTTTCTTGATCGAGTCCCACCAGATGGCCAACACCAAGAAGATGATGGTCATCATCATGAAGCCCTGGAGCTGGATGAGCTTCCGCCCCATGCGGTTGATGAAGTAGACGGCCACGTAGTAGCCAGGCAGCGCCATGAGCGCCACGAACGCGTTCTGCGCCGTGACGACCTGGAGCGACGGGTTCTTCACGCCGACCACCGACAGCACACTGGCCGAGAACAGGTTCTGCGCGTAGAACACAATGTCGAAGAGGAACCACGTGCCAGCCGTGCCGATGAGGCTCACGCCGTAGTTTTTGAGGATGAAAAGCATCTGTCGCGAGCGCGAGAGCACGACGCCCGACTTGTGCGTGTTGTTGGCGCGGCGCTCGGCCGAGGCCTTGAACACCTCGGTCTCCTCGGCTGTTATGCGCCAGTAGGCGACGATACACGCTGGCACCATGCCGATACCGAACAGCAAACGCCATACAATCTCCAGACGGTGCGGCGTGTTGTGGCCCTTCTCGGCGTCGGTCAGCGCCTGCACGATCAGATTTCCGAGAATCGCGGCCGTGAACGAGCCGACGCCCTGCAGCGAGAACGTGAGCGCGACGCGCTTGTTACGCTCCTGCACTGAGCTCGAGTCTTCGGCTGTGGAGGAAGCAGCCAGTGGGTACTCGCCGCCGATGCCGACACCGAGGATACCGCGGGCAATTACCAGGAACCAGAGTGTGTTGGTGGCCGAACCGCCGTACGCGACGGTGCAGAGCAGACCGCCAAAGATGAGCAGGAAGCACGTGGCGATCATGTTGGTCTTCCGCCCGAACACATCGCCCAGCACGCCGAAGAGGATCTGACCGATGATGGCGCCGATGATAGCGGCGGCCGAGACGGCCGACTTGAGGTGCGACGTGTACACCTTGGAGCCGTACTGCTCGGTGAGCACGACGTTGATGACGTTCATGACGAAGAGGTCGTAGGCGTCGTTGAAGAAGCCGAGGCCGCGCACGAGAAACTTGTTCATCTTCTTGCTTGGCGTGGGGGTTTAGACGCTGGAGCTTGGCGAGGCAAGTTGGAGAGTGAGCAAGTTCCTAGTGAGAACGTGCTCAAGGCGACCAGGCGAGCTCAGCCGTAGTACACCTGCAGCCAGCAACAAAGTGGGAGGCTAGTCGCTCGTGTATCGTCTGTGCAGCACAGTATACAGCATTGCGACTACAACGCTACGGTGATCAATCTTGAGCAGGCGCGATACTGTGGTGAGCAGGGTCCCTATGCTTTTGATCCAGCGGGTGGCTGCTTTCAGCATCATTCACCACGCAGACTACCAAAACAAGGCGTGTTGGCATACGAAAAACATTCGTGTTGCATCTCTTTATTCTTCCATTGTCTAGGCTTGCACCTTGTTGTATGATTTCGGTGCTGGACAGGCCAGCGTTCAATTTCTGTCTCAGCACCGCCCGGTCTCAGAGGTTCCGTGTTGGTACTAGTCGAATCTCAGTGGGAGATTCGCGCAGCGTATCGCTTGTCGTCCGCTCCGCATGTTGCGCCACCAGCTCAAGTGATTTTATAGCCAGTCGCGTCCCGCTCCCAGCACAGAAATCTGGCACTATTGTACAGTGAGGACCTCACTACTAGGCTTCCCCTCCTCACGTACTCAGAGACTGAGGAGGGGAAGCTTCACAGTCCAGCGTGATCCTCTCGAGATTCATGATTGAGTACTACATCATCCAGATTGTGATGGCGCAGGCGTCGTGCCTGTGGCGTGAAGGTGCTATCGATTCACCGGTGAATCAAGCAGCACTGTCGCCGCATCCGATTATCTGTCTCGTGAATGCCGCTTCAGTTGCTTGGTCGTTCAATCCTTTGCACAAATGGAGCCAGTTCGACACCGTTTGTTCCTGAACGAGTTTGAATAGATTACAAAATTCGGGAGCTACTCGCTAATTCGTCTACACAGCGTCTCTGTTAGGCTGTTGTCGACTTCTTCTGGCGCGCGCGGAAGATGTCCTCGATCTCCTCACCGGTCTTGCCCGAAGTCTCCGGCAGATAGAAGAACATGAAACTGCCAAACAGCGCGAGCAGCACGACGAACGGCGTGAAACCCCAGTCATTGAGCGCGTCGGCCACGTGCGGATAGCCGATGCCGACGATGAGCGTGCCGATCCAGTTGGCAAACATGCAGACCGCCGTGCCCGTGGCGCGCAGTTCGTTCGGGAAGATGGCGGTCGCGACCACGAACACGAGCGGACCGAGGCTGACCGCGAAGGCC
>JAADWZ010000602.1:0-17424 GCA_023336445.1 Pythium dissimile
GAGGAGGAGGGGAGGAGGAGGAGGAGGCGGCGGCGGCGGGCGGCGGACGCGAGCGGCGGAGAGCGGACGATGTGAGCGAACCGCAAAGCAAGTAGCTTTTTGTATCCCTCGCCCACGTGGAGAGCCGACCCGATGGCTGGTGCAAAAGACGAACCTCTATAAATACATCAAGTACATGAAGTTTACAGTTATATTGAATCTAAGAGATGAAACGGTACTGCAACTTTTTGGACCCGAAACGATGCATCGAGATGCAAGCAATGGCAATGGACATCAATACTCCGTGAGCATTTAGTAGGCACTGCCTTCAACGAGAGGATCTGCAAAAGAAAAGAGAAACGCACTTTATTGTTGTGTGTATGTTGAAGAGAGAAAAAAGAGAGAGGCGGGAGGACGGCATAAGTTACTGATCGAGTACCATCGACGATGGACCGCTCTCGTGGGCAGCTGTCTTCTCCGATGACGACGCGACGTTGAGCTGCGCCTTATCCTTAAGTGCGGCAGCGGCCGGCTCGATGAGCTCGATGTTCTGCTCGAGCTCCTTGAGATCGCGCTCTTTCTGGAAGCCCTTGCTGGCCTTCATGCGGTTCTTGTAGAACTGGGCCTCGCGCTTCTCCTTGATTTGCTGCACGCGCTCGATGGCGTGGATCGTCGCGCCCATGAGCTCGCGGTCGTACTTGACGGCGCGGTGGCGCTGCTTCTCAAAGTCGAACGTCGTGTCGAGCGCCATCTCCTTGCCGGCGGCCTTACGGAATGCCTTGGTCCATTTCACCTTACGCGGGTTGCGCTTGCGGTTGAAATTCTTGTGGCACTTGGATCGGCAGAAGCGGAACATCTTGCTATCATTACGCACGAACGTGATGCCGTGGCCCGGGTACACAGGACTGGAGCAGAAGTAGCAGGAGTAGATGCGCATAGTTGCTACGGTCGAGACGGTTGTGGAAGAGCAGGCGGCAGCGCGAAGCGGTCTGTACCCTTTTGAGTTCTTTGATGCGCTTCCTGCTCTTCAGTTCCACCACCGATTGATTTGGTTGGTTCCGAGCAAGAGCTCAATTCACTTCGGAGAGACCAAATGAATTGACCGCAATTCTTTTGTGAGTGATGTGAACCACATATCTAGTTGTATCAGTAGGCGAAACATAAGTGTGTTGGATAGACTCCAAATAAACTGATCTAACGACAAGGAGACCAAATGGAGCAACCCTGAGTTGTTTGCAACATGGATTGAAAACGGATAACTTTCTACGGGCAATGGAGGCGTGTCTACACACCCTGCAGAGCTGCCTTGGATCTGCGAGTCTCCATCTCTCTTGTCTTACAGAACCGTCGTCACCGTCGTCTCCTGCGGCGTCGTCAGCATGAACGCGTTGGCAGCCGTGGTCGTCGGACGCGGCGTCTTCTGGTCCATGGCCTCCAGCGCCATCTTTTTCTTGCGCAGCACGAAGATCGCCGACGCCGCCACCATCGCAGCCGCGCCCACACTCAGCAGCACGTAGACTCCAGCACCGGTCGAAGACTCCCCCGACGAACGCGTCGTCACCTCCTGCACGGCAGTCTCAGCGCCCGCCTCTGGGGCAGCCACTGGCGTCGCTTCCACAACTGGGGGAGCTTCGGTCGCGGCACCGGCCTCCGCGGCGGTGTCGGTGTCGGTGTCGGGGTCAAAGCTGCGCTCTTCACCAATGGCGCCAACCGCAGCACTTCCAGATCCGCTGCTGCCCATGAATCCGTCAAACGACAGGACGCTGCTCTCGTTCACAGCGGGGGCAGGCGTCGTTGGCTCCGGCGTCGTTGGAGCAGGAGTCGTTGGCTCGGGGGTGGTTGGAGCAGGGGTCGTTGGCGGCGGCGTCGGAGGATCCGTCTTGCCGCCCGTGCCGCCTGGGCAGAACGTGACCTGAAGATCTGTGTTGCCAGGGCACACGCGAGTCTTGGTGTCGTCCTTGGGGAACAGATAGGCCTCTGGGCAGCCATCGTTCATGCACGTGATGGTGCCGCACGTCGGGAACTGGCCGCTCTGGCCGGCGTTCATCGGGAGGATCTGCATGGGGTAGTTGTAGCTGTGGCCCTGCGTAACGCGCTTGCACTCTTCAAAGTTGGGGCAGTAGCCGGGCTGAATAAAATTGGTACAACATCGAGAGTAAGTCTCACAATCGGCGCAAACACCATCCAAGCAACCCAACGCTATGAAACGTACGCCAACGACGCCCGTCGGGATGATGCTAATGTCCATCCACACTTTGCCGCCCATGACGGTGATTTCCGCAACTACACGACACACAACAATTCCACTCAGAACAGTATAGCGCAGCGAATTTCTCACCAAGCCAACGAAAACGCACGCGTGGCTTGGGCGGTGCTGCCGGCCTTGAAGAGCTGGCTGGGCGAGCCCATAGGGAGCTCCTTGGTCACGGTGCTGCCGGGCGCGAATTTCTCCACGCTCACCACGCGTCCCTGGCCGAGATGCGAGAGGTCGAACTCTTCGTTGCACAGGTTGGTGACCAGCACCTTGATGGCGCTGGCGTTCTCCACGCACAGCGCCGCGAAGGCTCCGAGCGCAAGCGTCTTGGTCCACATCGCGAGTATTCTAAAGTACGCGGGCAGAGAGTCCGGCGTGGGGCTTTACTTCGAGAGGTCGCTGATTGCAGAGCAGAGCGAGAACCGAGAGTGAGCGGCGTTGGCGTTGGTTGTGGGCCGTTGGCGTTGGCGGCGATCGCCCGACATGCCCTGATCGTCCGTCCGACAGAACACACGCTCTAGAGCGTCGCGTTGTAGTCAGCAAGGAGCCAGATCACTGACCAATCAGTGCACGGCGGGCGGGACTTGCTCCGGCTTTGCACTGACTGGCATCTAGTCAGGTACATCAGCTACCTCGGGTCCTGCTATACCCTTATATTATAGGCTAGTACCCTAACTATCGAATTATAAAGCCTTTCAAATGTGAGGCCAACCTGTGTTAATGGGAGTTCTGCCGTATCGTATTCTGCAGGATTGGCGCGTTGCCTTCAGACGACAGGGTTCTGGTTGAGGCTGTGATTGGAGCGGCGGTTGCGGCTGGCGTGACTGCTCCGCGCTGGAATCCAATTGGTGACCTTGCGTAGCAGGCCAAGCGCTCTCTGCTGTCTGCTGCAGCAACTTGAACGCATGGACCTTGAAGCGGACGAGAGAGCGACAGCGTCACCTTGTGCTGGATGGAAAAAAAAACGACTATTTAGGAGAAGCCAGGGAGCTTGACTGACAAAAAAAAAAGAACCGATGGCATGAAATAGCGCGAGTCTGCTCCTCCCCTCCGTATGGTCCTTCGGACCGACCAGCATGAGGACAGAACGTACGACGATACTGAAATCTGAACACTTACGGGAGTTTGGAGCGGAAGACAGAAACACGGCAACTGGGCTCGGACAGGACAAAGCGGCAACGCCTCATGAGTCATGCAAGGCTCATGACTGGACTCAAAGTGAGCTAGAGGATCGTTGACTCTTGCGGCGTCGAAAGCATGAACGCGGTGGCGGTTGTCGAACGAGGCATCTTCTGGCCCATGGCCACCAACGCGATTTTCTTCTTGCGCAGCACGAAAATCGCCGACGCCGCCACCCCCGCAGCAGCGCCAACGCCCCCCAATATGTACACACCGGCGCCAGTTGAGGCGTCCGCCGACGAGCGCGTCGTCACTTCTTGTACCTCCTCCTGTGGGGCAGCCACAGGCGTCGCATCCACTACAGGGACTGGAGTCACTACCTCCACGGTATCTGGCACTTCACCAACGACACCAACAGCGGTGCTACCGGAGCCGATGCCTCCAAGGAACCCGTCGAACGAGAGGGTATCGCTTTCGTTCACGGCTGGGGCCGGAGTCGTTGGCTCCGGTGTTGTTGGTACAGGAGTCGTTGGTGCAGGTGTTGTCAGTGGCGGCGTTGGAGAGTCTGTCTTGCTGCCGGGTCCACCTGGACAAAAAATAACCTGAACGTCGGTGTTGGCGGGGCAAACGCGCGTCTTCTCGTCGTCGGGGAAGAGGTAGGCCTCTGGGCAGCCGTCGTACATGCAAGTGATGGTCGTGCACGTCGGGAACTCTCTGCTGGGCTGGTTGGAAGGAATCATCTGCATCGGGAAGTTGTAGCCAACACCGCCAGTGTGTTGTTTGCACGCGTCGAGCCCCATGCAATGGTCCGGCTACTCGATAAATTACGAGCAGCAGAGTTAGGCCCATTACGTCATGCATTCGCAAAGTGCCGCCACTCTTACACCCCGATCTCCTGTCGGAATGATGCTGATGTCGATCCACACTTTTCCGCCATCAACTGTGATTTCTGCAACTGCCAGTATCGACCATGCAGGAACACGACCGTTAGCCTATGGAACCACCTGCAAGTTTACTTCCTCTGCGGACGCACGCACGCGTTGCTTGGCCGCCAGTGCCAGCTTTGAACACTTGGCTGCTCGTGCCCATCGGGAAGTCCTTGGTCACAAAGCTGCCGGGGCTGAACGGATTCTCGCTGATGACTTTGCTCACGCCAACGTGCGAGAGGATGAACTCATCGGCACATTGGCTCGTGAGCGTGACCTTCATGGCGCTGGCACTCTGGAGGCCCAGCACTGCGAGCGAGCCCAGCGCTAGCGAAAGAGTCTTGTTTGACTTGAGCCACATCCTCTTGCTGTCGAGCGTCTACGGATGTGCTGTTGTACGCGGCCGCGTTCACGAGTCCGGCGTAGAGACCTCCTTCGACGATGGACCAGGATTGAAAAATCGTGAATGAAGAGTTCAGACGTGAAGGGTGCGCTCGCTGGTGGTTCCTCTGCTCGTACCGCAAGTCATTAGAACGTGGGGGCTACAGTACCATACGCGTACATACTTGCTCCGTCCTTGGCTGGCAAAGTGTGACGGAGCGTGGGATTGGGATCTGAACTCGGGCCATATCATGGTGACGCCAGTCGCAGATGGTGAGCATTAAAAGACTAGAACCTCTTTGTGTGGAAAGACTGGCAGCCATCTCTGCTCTCCAGTGCGAAGTCCGCTAGAGAATGTACTGGGAGCTCCTCCCTCTTCGTATCTGCTGTCTTCGTCAACCATCTCCACCGTTTTGTTCTGAGATGGGGATACGGTATTGTCTAATGAACTGCAGCCGCTTTACGGCGCGACGGCATCCAGATATTCCGACGACGCTCGTAAGTCAGTCCACCACCTCGGAGCAAACGCGCTTTCTTCGCTTCATCTTCCTGTTCTTCCATACGGTCGAGTTGACAATACTGGAGGTCGCAACACGCAATTGCAGTGCAACCCTTACGGCGGCATGTGGTAGTCACCAGCGCGCCCCTTCAAATGAACCGTTAATCAAACAATTCTGCTAATTCAGTGCATTAGTGTCAGACTTGATCTCTTCAGAATTTACATTTGAGTATGTTGGTTCTGATCCGCGAGCCGATTGGTGGCGCGAGGCAATTGAAATTATTTTCAACCAATCAAACTACTCCATTTAGCCGTCACAGACGAAAGAGTCAGTGGCCAGCCACACACCATGAGGAGGTGCGATCCTCAAAGGTTGTTGGTTGTGACGTGTGGTGGCCACAGTGCTCTCCAAAAATAAACCCTCGCCAACTGCAACTTGCAAATGCGAGGTTTTTCATCCAGCCAGCAGCCTCAGACTTGCTTTGACTAAGCAACCTTGAATGATGGTCACTTTTGTAAGTATCACCTCAACGAGGTTTTAACACGCCATGTGAGGGAAATGAATGGGAACCCATTCCTCCTAAGAGACATCAATCCAAACAGCCAACTAGACAGACACTTGCGGAACCATCTCGCCTGAAAGCCAACGCCCCCCAGCACGCGCGCCTACGCCAACGAACGCCGACGCTACCAACTATCTCCATGCTCCTCTCTCGGAAGCGCGTGCGCGAGAGCGAGTCGCCGCTGCTGCGCGGGCCTCGTGAGCTGCTCGCGTTCAAGAGCGGCGCGGCGCCGTCCAGCGACGGCAAGCGGCTGCTGCGCGACCTCGTGGCGCTTTCGCCTGCGGCCGTCCACAGCGGCAGCCGTGACGCGCTGTGCGAGCTGTTGGCGCGTCTCCAGGCGCGCGAAAGCGCGGCCGCGGCCGCGGATGACCAGTCCTCGCTCGAGGTGCGTTTTCGTCGGTGGACGACGCGATTGCGCAGGGCCAACGTACACCTCACACTGACCAACTCCATTGTGAATTCTAATTTAGATGGCGCGCGCGCGTCTAAGCTCGCAGGAACTCTTCCTGAGCGTCGTGCTCGAGTGGCAGCGGTCCGCTGTGTCCGCGTCGTCCACCTCCGCCGTGTTCCGCCACGACCGCGCCTCCCACAGCGCCAAGGACGACGGCCTCCACGCGTCGTCGTCGTCGTCATCGTCGGATGTGTCCTCTTACGCGCCATCGGACGAAGAGCACGATAATTTCGCCACCATCAAACGGTCGCGTCAGGACCACGAGGTCAGTCCCACCAGGTAAGCTACCTTTTTTCTTTTTCTTTTTCAACCCATGCTTGAGGATGTACTGATTGATCTGCTGTAATCACAGTGTCCACAACGTGCCTGGTTTGCTCTCTCCACTACGCCTGACCACGCTCACCTCGCCAGTGAAGCGCATCGGCATCTACACGCCGCGCGCGCGCCAGGAGCTGCTGCGGAGATACATGGCCAAGCGTCTGCGCCGCCTGTCGCAGCACAAAGTACGCTACGGCGTGCGGAAAACGCTCGCGAACGCGCGGCCGCGCGTGAAAGGCCGCTTCGTCAAGACCGAGACCCCGGTCACGGCCGCGCTCGTGCAGCAAACGGAAAAAGTCATTTGATCTGGCGGCTTTGGCTGCCGGCATCTAGAAGACGATTTTGCTATCTATCCGCGCCCCGTCACGACCGACGCTGTATACAATAATTCGCTACATTCTTCCAGCCAGAAATTCCGCCTCAACGCCCCGCTCGCTACTGCACAGTCGACCGTGATCGACCCAGAGCGTATTTTATTGACCGACCCACCCCAATTTTTTATACATATTATATGATGGCTGCAAAATGAATATCATGTACCCTCTCCCTTTTCCCTCACCGTATGCGTCCCTCACTTTTTTGCTGGCCGCATGGGTTTCTCTTTTCGTCGCTCCACAATAGACGCCGTTTTCTCCTGCAACTCCGAGATCTTGCAAGGCCGCAGCCCTAGTCCGTCGTCTGCCTCGTCCGAGTCCGAATTGTCGAACTCATCCGCCGACGGCGGCAGCGGACGCAGCAGCGACACCACGGCAGTGCTGCCGCTTTGGTTGGCACCTTTCTTGTCCCGCGAGAGCTTGTTGTGGGCCGTGTCGCTCGTAGTTTCGGGTTTGGGCGCGATGCCGTGCGTGTTGGTCGCAATGTTGTGGATGTCGACGAGCTCTCCGACCCGCTGTTCGATCACGCCGAGCAGCTTCATCATGTTTGCCTCGGTCACGCCATGCGAGCCCAGCTGCTGCGAGAACGCGTCGTCAATTTGGCCGATTTTGTGGTATATGCTCATCGCGCCCGTCTTCATCGCTTCGATCGCTTCCGCCGACTCGGCTTGCCGCATCTCAAAGAAAGCTACTTTTTGCTTGGACTTGTCGATTTGGTCCTCGAGCTCCTGCTTGAGCTGCGCGCGGTAGGCGTCGCTGTTCGTGCCCGATCCTTTGCACGACTCGATCATCAGCTCCAGCTCATTGTTTTCGATCTCGATCGCCTCCATTTCCGTATTGAGCTCGTTGATCAGGTTGAACATCGAAAAATTCTTCTCTTCGGCCGACAGGAGCGCCTGCACTAGCTCTTCGGCGTCCTGCACGCCCGTCTTCTTCTTGATCTTGGTTAATCCATCCTCAGCTATCTTGAGACGCTCGCTCTGGCGACGCAAGTCGCTTTCCTTCTCGTTAAGCAGCCAAACATTCTTTGATGTCGTGTCGCGCAGCTTGACATCTGGCGTCGACAACAAGGAAAATCCGGGACTCGCGGCTCCAGACATGTCGCCAGACAGAACGCGGGCTCGCACCGAGGGCATCACTGCCCGTGTCGGGCTCTTTGGAGTTCGGAGTCGAGGAATGTCGCGGATGTTGGAACGATCGACCTCCAGCATCACTCTTTTTTCCTGCCAGTCAGCTTCAAACTCCTCTTCATCTTCTTGGACTTGAGAGCGCATCATCTCTGTCTGTCGATTCGCGCGATCGCGAGCGTCAAACGCGCTCTGCGTCGCCGTGGTGATCTTGGAGATCTCGTTTTGCTTTTGGAAAGTCTCTCGCTCGAGCTTATCTTGGATCACTTGCTGCTGCACCTTCTCGCGTCGAAGCGATTGGATATCTTCGCGTAGCTTCTTGTTGGTGTTGCGCTACAAAGTGAAGACGGAAACACCCCCTGTCAGTCAGCCAGCAGCTCAATTTTAGAGAATGGTCTTAGACGTCACAGCCACCGTACGATCTCGTTGTAGCGAGTCAAGACCTTGTCCAATCGGTTCTCGAGCGTGCGCACCGACTTGACCTCTGCCGTCGCACTCGACGCTTGCATGTTGGCGAGGTTGCACAGCCGTTTCTTGGTGTCGAGGTGCACGTGTCGGATTTGCGCCAAGCACGCGTCGAGCTCGACACTGCGGCGCCGTTCCATATCCAGTCGTTTGGCGTAGTGGTCGCCTTGGTGCATGAGCGTGGTAACGCGCTCGCGGAACCTGGGGCTTTCGAGCCGCGACGGGCTCAGCGGGATCGAGCTCACGTCGGATGGGAACATGCGCGGCCGGGGCACGAGCACCTGGAAGCGGCTGCCAGGGCCGTCCATTGAGCTCATGTTGGTGCTTCTCTCTCTCCGCGTTTACAGCACGCTTTGTCGGAGGTCTACAGCGTCGTCTTGCTGGCTCCGTCGCCCTGCGGACTGCACGGGGCGTGGTGCGGTCATTCCCCTTCTGAAAATAGCTCCTCAGTCCCTCGCGTGAGTGCTGTCATCATGGCTACATTTGTGGTTTCTATTATTCTAACGTTTCTATCAAGTATGTAAATTCCAAAACACGGTGTGGTGGGGCTTGATTGGTTGGTCCGGTGGCCTCTCTGGTGGAGAGCTGCTGGTGATGACAGTCCATTGATCGACCCTCGGCGCCAAAAGCGAAGCGACACGGACACGATGGGCAAGCCCGCTGCGACCAAGAAAGCGGCAAAGAGCGGCGGCGCGTCGTCGTCGTCCAAGTACACGAAGGCGGCGGCCAAGCAGGAGAAGCGCGGCGGCGGCAAGGCCTCGCTCTTCGAGTCGGATGAGGAGGAGCAGGAGCAAGAGGAGGACGCGGACGCGACCGACAGCGACGAGGAGATGGAGGCGGACGCCGGCTTCTCGGACGCCAACAAGAGCTGGCTTAAGGTCAAGAAGGGAAAGGCCGTCGGCAGCGACAATGAAGAGGAGGAGGAGGATGAAGAGGAGGACGGGGAGGGCGACAGCGACGTTGATGACGACGACGAGTTTGAGCTCGATATTGAGCGCAAGTCGCGCAAGCTGGACGAGCAGGCTGCGCGCGAGGCCGACGAGGCCGACGAGGAGATGCGACTGAACATCGCCAACAACGAGCGCTTCCACCTGCCGACCGAGGACGACGACGAGGAGCTGGAGGAGGGCGGCGCCGCCGACCCGGCCGAGGTCTACCAGCGCATCAAGGACGTGATCGAGGTGCTCGCGCACTTTAAGGAGCGCCGCGAGGACGGCCGCTCGCGCGTCGAGTACGTGGAGACGTTGAGCAAGGACATTGCCAACTACTTTGGCTACAACCGCGAGCTCATCGACATGTTCATGAAGATGTTCTCGCCCGCCGAGTGCCTCGAGTTTGTCGAGGCCAACGAGCAGCCGCGCCCGCTCGTGATCCGCACGAACACGCTCAAGACGCGTCGCCGCGATCTCGCGACGGCGCTCATCCAGCGCGGCGTCAACCTCGACCCGCTCGCCAAGTGGTCCAAGGTCGGGCTCAAGATCTACGACTCGCCCGTGCCTATCGGCGCGACGCCCGAGTACCTCGCCGGCCACTACATGCTCCAGTCGGCGTCTTCGATCTGCGCCGTGATGGCGCTCGCGCCGCAGCTCAACGAGCGCGTGCTCGACATGGCATGCGCGCCGGGCGGCAAGACCACGTACATTTCGCAGCTCATGAAGAACACGGGCACGGTCATCGCGAACGACCTCAAGAAGCAGCGACTCAAGGCCACGGTCGCCAACTTGCACCGCCTCGGCGTCAAGAACTGCTCGGTGTCGTGCTACGACGGGCGCAAGGTGCCGACGCTGTTCAAGGGCTTTGACCGCGTGCTACTCGACGCGCCGTGCACGGGGCTCGGCGTCATTGCGCGCGATCCGTCCATCAAGACGCAGAAGACCGAGAAGGACGTGCAGCGCCTCGCGCACTTGCAGAAGGAGCTGCTGCTCGCGGCGATCGACGCGGTCGACGCCAAGTCGTCGACGGGCGGCTACATTGTCTACTCGACCTGTTCGGTCATGGTGGAAGAGAACGAGTCGGTGGTCGACTATGCGCTGAAGAAGCGCTGCGTCAAGCTGGTGGACGCGGGGCTGGACCACGGCAAGGCCGGCTTCACACGCTACCAGCAGCAGCGCTTCCACCCGACGGTCGCACTCACGCGTCGCTTCTACCCGCATGTGCACAACATGGACGGCTTCTACGTCGCCAAGTTCAAGAAGTACGCCAACACGCTGCCGTCCGAGGAGGAGGAGAAGAAGAAGAGCAAGGCTGAGAAGATGGCGGAGGAAGAAGAGGCCGAGGAGGAGGCCAACAAGTCGAAGAAGACCAAGAAGCAGGAGGCCAAGGCGGTCAAGAAAGCGGCCGCCGCCGTCGAGGCCGCTGTCGAGGTCGAGGAGGCAAGCGACGCAGAGGAAGAAGAGACGAAGAAGGCGCCGACAAAGAAGCACGCACCCAAAAAGGCCGGTGGCAAGCGACCGGCGAACGACAACAAGCACGACAAAAAGAACAAGAACGCGCCGAAGCGACGAAAGAACTGAGGTGGAAGCGGAGTGGTCATACTGTACGCTGATCCTCGTTCATCCCACACAAAGGAGCATTCTCGTGGCCGCTACCGTAGCGCCCGTTGTTTTTTTCTTTTCGATAGATTCTGTAATACACTGAGCATTTTGATGAAAAAATATTCTGGTCTAGCTAAGGGTGAGTGGCTGTTGTTTGGGCTTTTTTTTTACTGTAGCCGGGAGTTTTGAATCACGAGGATGCTCGTTTTCGTGCGAGGACCTCTTTCATCGCTTGGATATCTTTCGTTTTCACCCACCTGCCGATTTGAGCGGCAAGGCGTTGGCACGGCTGATCAACGGCGTGATACGAGACGGTGCTGAGCAAGAATACCAGCGCCAAGAGCAGAAAGAATCGGTTGTAGTACGACGCACGCGTGAGGAAGTCAGCGTAGACGACGAAGATGTGGAACAAGTACATGATCTTGCCGGCCTACCGAAGCAGCGACTATTCCAGCACGGATGAAATCGGTCCCGGTCGCAACATCTCGCAAAGGATCAGAGCGGTCACGCTGAAGGATACGAAGTATTTGGTATCAGGGAGTGGGTTGGTGGCGACATAGTGAACAGCAGCCCATCGAACATGTCGCTCAAGAGCACCGTGAAAAGGACAAGCTTCAGGCTCCGAATCGACACCACGTGCCACTCCTCCCACGTGAAGCCACGCTCGGCGATCGCCTCTACCAACTTTGCGTACACCGTCGCCGCCAGCGAGCCGCACAAAAGTGTCGGGTAGTGCGGCCACGCCGTGTTGTGCTTCCGCCGCGCCGGCCAGAGGAAAAGTCGTTGTAGAACACGACGCCGAAGCTGGCCGCGACGAGCAGTCACCAGTACTTGCCTGCGCGCAGGCTGGCCACGACGACCACGGGGATCAAGTAATAGCTGATCTCCACGGGAAGTGACCACAAGTGCGCGGGCGCGAGTTGCGGTCAAAGAAAAGAACTCTCAGCAGCGAGTATTTTTCCGGGTGATTCATCTTCAGGCACCGCGTTCGTTCTGCATCGAAGCACGGCCAAGACCGTCGCCACCATCGCGAACAGAGGGTACACGCGGAGGAAGTGACGGGCAAAGTAGTCTATGAGCGTGAGACCCCACTGACGGTACGACGCGTCTGGTTTGGAGAGCTGTAGCGCTTTCTTCTCAAAGATAAGCGTCAGAGGAAAAGCCGAGAGAACGAAGAGCGTGTCCACCGCAGGCGCTCCCATGTTGTGCTCTGGGATGTACCCGGCGGGCTTCACCACCACGAGCATCGCCACGAGACCACACAGTCCGTCGAGAAACAAGATCTTGTTCG
Source organism: Pythium dissimile (assembly GCA_023336445.1). NCBI lineage: Eukaryota > Oomycota > Peronosporomycetes > Pythiales > Pythiaceae > Pythium > Pythium dissimile. Next base: position 12,282 of record JAADWZ010000602.1, read on the forward strand.
CGGCCTTGGCAGGTTGGTGCTCCTGCATTGGGGCCAATCGCTCAGACGACTGGATACCGTGAGCTTCCATGTCACCACCATGTGGAGAATTGCAAGTTGCGGAAAACAGCCATGCATTGTCTTGCGCTACATCTTGCACGCGATCGCCTTTCATCTTCGCCTTGAGTGGTGTAGAAGCGGAATGCTGCTCTTCGAGTTGTGCTCACAACTCTAATGGTTGCGAGGAAGCAACTCCAATGGGTGTCCGTTTCGTCTTATAACCACTTTTGTAGGACAAATAGGACACTTTTTACGGACAGATAACCTGCGACCATCGCAAAGAGACGCGTTTTAAAAGTGCTAGTAGAAAAAGGCTTGGAACATGAGACGAAGAAAAACTGACCGACGCCGCCGGAAACCACCGCGCGTCTGCTCTGGCAACTTGAGCAACATTCACGATTGGCCCTCGGAAGAAAAAAACGCAAAAATGAACATATTGAAAGGAATTCTGGGAAACTACTTCTTGTGAGACTCTTCGCCTAAGATGAGGTTGATAAGCGGCTTGTGTCCCGCCGCGTCGATCAGCTGCCTGCGCGTCGTGATCGCGCGGTATTGCGTCTGTGTGGTCCATCTTCCCCCGACTTGGATTCGAATTTCGCGCGTCTTGACCACGGGAACACTGAGCAGTAGGTCGATTTGCCACATCGAATATCTCCGCTTTGAAATATGTGACGATCAGAATCCACGCGTGAACTTCGTGGCGATTGTACACGTGTTCGAATCACTCTTCCTCGGTGCAAGGTCCTGCGTCGATCAGAACGAGCAGGACGGCCTTAATTAAAGCCCAAATTGTCAGTTGATCTGTCCATTCGTATACATCAGAGGGTGTACGCCCAGCTCACCTGGGTCATCGTGCCCACGCATTGACTGCGATGAACGTAATCGTGCTGGAAGTATTTTTTCGAGGCTTCGACCACGTGGTCATAGCCGAGCTTCCACTTGGACGGGTCGGTCTCTGCGTTCACTTTGTTGTGGCGGCACAGAACCATCATTCGGATGATCGCAAACCGCAACACGGCCAACACATCCGCCAGTTCGAATTTCTCGTGCTTGACTGCCTTTCGCACAGCCAGTTCGATCACCTTGCTCGCAAAGACGGCTTCAAGGTGAGCATCGCCTCCCATCGGAAGCAATGCGGCTCGGGCAACATTCTCCAGATGGACGGTCATCGACTGCAGCGTGTATCGAGGCAAGCGGATCCAGTATCGGTGTAATTTCACCGGGTCGAAACCGCCAAAATATGTCGAAAAGCGTTCGATTGTTTGGTCTGTGTGGCTCAGAACTGTACCAAATTTAGTTGCAAGTACCTGGTAGATATCCAAGTTCGAAGATGGAAGAGAAACCGGTATTTACCAAGAAGCTTCAAGCCACGCTCACGAACGAGAAGATTCAGGAAACGAAAAAGCCGATCGAGCGGAGCCTGAGTGCGTTTGGCGGTCTTCACGAACGAGTCGATGCTCTCAAGGACGACAACACTAGCAACAAGTAGTAGACGAGAGTGTGTTAGTTTATCACGGGTGTGAGGAGCGCCCGTGGACAATGTGTACACCATGTTCTCGACGTGAACGCTTGCGGGAGTGTTCCATAATACCCCATCGATGCCTCGACGTTTCTCCACTGCGGCAGCTTCCAGCTCCCCTCCAATCGGTGACGAATACCGTCATACAAGTCTCCCGGGTTGCTGAAGAGGTAGCCTTTGAGATGATAGCAGTCGTACTGTTCTGGGTTGTGAACGGAATCGAAGGTGGCGCCCAGTGTTCGAAGCAGCGCGCGGGTGAGTAGCGAAGTTGAGTCCACGGTCGAGCCCGTGATGAGCAGACCCTGCGGTGGGTATTCGACTTCGAGATACTCTTGCAGGCTGACGCGGTGATCACTAAGAGAGATGTCCAAGCGGTTGTGGAAGTAGTCTTTGATCCGAGAGATGGCCTCACGCTTGAGCTCCACCGTCCACTTTCCGTCTTTCATCGGCGACGACGACGTCTTGATCCCTTGCTGTTTGGGAGTATGTGCGGCCGCTGGAACGGCAGGGATTTGAGCTGCAAGCCGAAGCAGCTTGGGCAGGTTGCGTTCATCGAAAGCACGCAGCGCATCGTTGAGCACGCGTCTCGTGGTCGACGCCACTTTCTCCTCGACAGCGTCTGCTGATAGTTGGACGCGGTTTCCTTGAGATCTCGCTACCAGTTCCACGCTGGTCGTTGATGCTATCGGCATGACCGTCGATGCTTCTGCGGTACGCGTGTGCACAGCTACTCGCGCGGCGATGTGCACACAAGTCATCTGATCAACTTTAACGGTAGCCTATGGAACTGCATTCGCGCGCAGCGTTGGCGCGCTGGCTGTCGGCGCTGAGTGCGCCACTTGCGTAGCCGAGGGTGTGCGTGTTGTGTATGCGACACGATCGAGAGCTTTGGCTGCGGCTGGAACTGCGCAACTGGTTGTGCGCGCGCTGCGATCTGCGCTCATTCCGATTCCAAGTGACTGGCCGACGACGATACATCTTGCCTTTTTGACGCTGTGCTCTGGCACGCGCACGTCTACGCGTTTGTGCTTCGGGTTCGGCGACATCCTGCGCCTTCGATCTGTGGAGGTGACGGCTGTGCGCTTCGCACGTGATGTTCGTAAATGGCGGCGGCTTGCGTCACGTTCGTCCTTCCCTCTCCAGGAGCACGGGGAACAAAAGCGCGGTATCGTGGGAGCCACTCGACACCACACTTGATTCTTGTATTCACCACCAACACGGCCTCCTAGATTTCTGCATTGGAAGTTTGTATGCAAACACCCAGTTCGACTTGCAAAATGTATCCCACATACAAATTCCAACTTCAAACTTCAACAAGGCAAAGAGTGTGCCGGTGGGTTGACAAATGGCCTGTCTGTGTTCATGGCTGGAAGCGTCAATGGCTTTTCGTGCAGTGTCAGTCACAGACATCAAGCCTTCGGTACCTTCAAACAAAAAGGCAAAAGAGGAATTCTGAAGCAGAGTACTGATCAAGTTATCTCGGTGGCCCCCTTGTAAATATCGCAACACCAAACTCCAAGCAGAGATGCTCTTCGACGAGCTCGCGGTGGTCCCTTCGGTTGTTGAGCGGGCCTTGCACACTGGCTCCCACACGGCGCACACCGACAACATCGGCGAGCCTTGCTATTCGGTTAGTGGTACAGCCAAAGTCGAGTGAGGCTCAATTTCCCACCCTTCTTTTATGGCGGCCCGAAGGTTAACGAGATCGCCCGAGTGCTTCACGTGCTGATGGTCGACGAAGGGCATGCTGACTCTTGGTATCGCTCGCGCAGCGGCTGCCCTCACGACTCACAACCTTCCGCCGCAGAGAGTGGCTTCATGCAGGTCTCAGCATGTGCTGAGGTGCAGTTTCTTGACCTGCAATGGTAGGCGCCAGTTCATAGCGTAGTCCTCTGTTGCTCGCTGTTGACGATGCTGTGAAGCAATATGCACTGCCTGGTGAGTCCGTTCCGTACTGTGATGCCGTCCAGTGCCACCACAAACGAATTGTTTTGCAGCGCTGCCTGTGACCAAACTCATTTTTATCTGCTCGTGTTTACATGAACAAACACATCCACAGTGATTTCATGCGCTTTCAAAACATGCAACTCGAGATGAGCTCGGATCCGCTATAGCAGCCAAACGCTGGATGACTCATGGAGAGCAGGGACGCAGTACTTCACGTGGTACTCGCTGCCATTAGTACCATCACACATAGATCAGGCTTGGCTGTATACACAAACCATTAGGATAGAACAGCGCGCTTCGCTCTAACAGCTTGATGTCACAATCGAACCCCAAATTATACAACGGCAAGCACCTTGGTATACTTGGTATGCTGCTAGCACCTTGGTATTCTGCTAAGCTAGTCGGAGCAGTCTCTCAGGCAGGTACGATTGGACGACTTACGAAATCAAGTCATAATGGTCGTGGTATATTGTGTTGTAGCTCTTTGGGCTCAATTTGACCCAGGCAAACACGACAAATTCATAGTCGCTTTCGGTTCTAATGGTTGGGGCCCTGTCGGAAGTGCCAGTTCCTGCGCTATTCCTCTACAACCATGGAAGCCGTGGTGGATTGGGAGTTTTCCAAATTGGTTTCTTGATGATCCGCATATCGCAAGTGTGAAATCAGAAGAATACTAGCGTCTGGCAGCGGTGTAGATAAGGAAAGTTTCCATGTCAACTTCCCTAACTACGAAAGATTGGCTGGCGAGTTTGCATAGAAGTTACTTGTAGTAGTTGACTTGCCTTGCATAAATGCATGCACACTCCCCAATTACATGGCGTTCGGGTTTGTATGGAGACTCTTACGTGAGACCGTATTGATAGTCCATTCTTCGAAGTACTCGAAGAATGACGAATTGACTATTTTGTGTGGAAATTACGGGAAGCAACCTGGTAAGTGTGCACGGAAATCCCTACAGACAAACTTGTATGGACTTTTTGAAACTAGATTAGATCATCGAAGGGAAACTCCCTGTCACAAACCGGTAGTCAGATTTGTCTGGAAATTCCCTGTATCCGATTGGCAGTAAGATTTGTATGGAAATTCCCTATCAGAAATTCGCGAAGATGGGGTGGAAACTCTGTGGTAATTAGTGCATAGGTTTGTGTTGAGATTTCCTGTCGTTGATTGGTTCAAGGGCATGTAGAGGACTTTCCCAGAAAACGTAAATCGCTGGAGAGTTTGTGTTATCTATTGTAATTTTGCATAGTATGTGTGGAAATTCCGTTCATAAAATTTGACAAGATTTTGTGTGGAAATTACCTATGATAAATTGATAACCTGGATGGTGTGGCAATTCCTATATCAAATCAGAACGTGATTTGTGTGAACAAGCGTTTGTATGGAAGTTCCCTGTAGTATACTGGAACAAGCGTTTGTGTGGAAATTCCCTGTAGTAAATTGGACACGAGTTTGTGTGGAAATTCCCTATGACAAATTGGCACGAAGTTTGTGTGGTAATTCCCTGTAGTAAATTGGACACGAGTTTGTATGGGAATTCCGTGTAGTAAACTGGACAAGAGTTTGTATGGAAATTACGTGTAGTAAATTGGACAAGAGTTTGTATGGGAATTCTCTATAGTGAGTTGGCAGGCAGAC
>JAADWZ010000603.1:0-17244 GCA_023336445.1 Pythium dissimile
GACCATTTGCAGTGAGAAAGTGAGCATCGCCACTCGACCCAGCCACGCTCGGACGATTTGGCGTTGCGATCAGTTAAATAGTCGTAGAACACCATAAAAGTCGCGTGTGGTTGTGATTTGTGATGACGTCTTGTCGAGTAGATAGTCAAGCGTCTCCCCCCCCCCACACACACCTCTAAGCGACGGCGACTACGTGCGGATTGGAATCCAATCCATTCATTGACTACAGTACCATCGACTCATAACCAACAACAATCGGCCCAGCTCGGACGCTTCGAAATCAGTCATGCCAGCGAGAATACATGCCGAGATTAAGTTGTTACATCGTCACGACTCAATGCGACCAACGATATATCAACAAAAAAATGAAACGGGCTCCTTTAGGATCGTTTTGCCGCAATGTCTCGATTTTCGCCGGCGATTATTAGACATGCGGTCTCTCAACAAAGATCTCCCACCCGCAGCGCCTGCCACCGACGACGCCACCAGCTCAGTTTGGAGCTGAGTTGGTCGGCTCGTTGGCGGTGCTGGACAAACCCCCGACCCGCGAGCGTTGGCGCCCAAGTGAAAATAATTTTTTGCTACAATTGTCTCGTAACAGTGTGCGTTTATTTACCACCGTGCGACGTTGCGCCGAGCTTGTGGTTGGATGTGCGAATGCTTACGTTTTGGTCGGCGCAGCATCATCACATCACGTCAGTCCGCCAGACGTGCCAATGAACAAAAAAATAAAATAAAAAGAGAGAGTTGGGACGGGGAGTTGGGGCGACGAAGCCCGTCGATCTCGCCCGAGACAAGGTCTCACATTCCACTAGTACATCCGCACCCACATCCACGCCAGCAGCTCCTCCTCCTCCTCCTCCCCCTCCTCCATCAACTCGAGCCATCCCCCGCGGCCGGAATCCAAAGAGGAAGAAGCCTCGTGCGCCCGACCGTCCGACCTCCACACTTTACAATCTGCAGCTGGACACGAACGGCCTGCGCGAAGAGATCCGTCGGCTGGAAGCGCTCAAGCTCGCGCTGGAAAGCCGTCTCTGGACGCAGCAGCACGACGACCACAGCTCGCTGGTCCAGAAAGTGATGGTCCAGCCCCGTCTGTTCCGCCACGGCTACCGAGACTGCGTACTGGACCCGCGCGTGTCTCTACTTGGAGATTCAGCTCCCGCAGCAGCAGCCACCACCGACCTGGTCCGCACCTACGACGTGTTCTCCAGTCTGTTTGATCCGGACGTGGCGTTTGGCCATCTCCGCGGCCATAATCGGTTTTTGGACAGCTGAAGAACCACACACACGCGTTCGGTCGCCTGACCGTCGAGCTGCAGCGCGCGCACGTGCTACCGCCGTCGTCTCTCAACGGGGACGAGCCCAATCTGAATCTCAATCTGAATCTCAATCTCGACGCGATCACTGTTCGGGCGCAGATCGACTACAGCGCGGTGGTCACGCACGCGACGATGAACGATTTGTTTCCGCGGTTGGACAGCGCGGACCTGACGAACCAACTGCTCGGTCAACCGTTCCTTGGCGGCGGCGTGTTCGACTTTGTGTTCAACGCCTGGACGGGCCGGATCGTCGAATTTCGATGGTCGAACGACGCGACCATGGCGATCGCGCGGATTCTTAATCAGCCGCACGAGATGGTCAAGCTGCTCGAGGCCTCGACCATGCAGGACGACTTTTTTATCGCGAGTAAGCGGCCAGTGGCCAGAGCGCTACCGCCACTCGAGCCGAGAGAGCTAGACGAGCGAGGAGACTGTGGCGAAGAGGAGAAGGATGGGGCAGCGACGGGCGCTGGTTGCTCTTGCAAGAACTGTGAACCAACGCACAGTCTATATGCAGTCGGCCAAAACCGACTTGATTGCGGCTACTTTCGCTCAAAACTTTTTTTTTTCCTTTCGTGACCAGTCATGTTCTGGAGTGTCAATTAATTTGTCCGAGCTGTTCCAGGTCATCTGTCCTTCGTAGAACGTATATTACGTTCGGGTTTAGAGGACCTCCAAGAGGAGCAATCGCGCCTGGTGAGCAGAGAGGCGGCGGTTGCGTACCATTGCAGCCACCGCCCAGTACTGTCGTGCTAGGTCGAATAAGAGAACAATCCGAACAGGTTGTTCCGGTTGTTCAACAACCTCCGATCCTGACGGGCTAGGGTTGACAGCAACGCGAGCTCTTCACTGGAGGAAAGTCTCGTCCCGGCACAGAAGTAAAACCATGGAACGAAGATTCCGCGACTGAGGTTCAATGATTTACATTTTTGGGTGGACCTCTCAATTGCTACTTTACGCCAGGTGAATAATTATACGAGTGCGAGCGCAGATAGTGTTGCTTGGAGTTAGTGGTGAAAATCTTCATCGTCGTCTGCGGTTGCGTGAAGGCTATTCGGCTGTAAGCAAGGAGCGGGGAGGTTCGGGCGTGGAGAGCTTGAGTTGGCGGACCATCGAGCTCGCGGTGTTTTTTGTCATTGCCAGTGATCCGACCGTCCTCAGTTCGTACTGTCGATCGACATACGGTGATGTAACATTGCTACCACACATCGTGACACCGTTTCTTTTGTGTTCGGAACTTGAGACACCTTATGCTAGTATGAATGGACCACGTGTGATCTCGCTTTTGCCAAATCTACTTTTTTATGTGAATATGTATCGCCAGCTGGGCGAGTGTTGCTTTGATTTGATAGGTCGAATGTTTAAAAAATGTTGAAACAGTGACGTCTCAAGAAATATTTTGACTCACATCTTTGGTGCCAATCGCACTCCGCCCCGCTCCTCCTTCCCCTCCCCTCCGCCAGATTTCCTTCCTTCGCTCTAAACTAGGATCTATTGTTGAGAACTGGTTGTCGGTCCGCCTCACCAACTGCCCCTCCCCCATCCACAACCACCCCTCAAGCTCCGCTCATTCTACGTCTGGTCAGCACCTCCACAAGCCCAGCCAACCAGTCCGATCTTTCCCACCACCATGGCGGCCATGTCGGTCGCGCTCCCCAGCTTCGACGCCTTCCTGCGCAGCGCGCGCCGCTGCCCCGCTGTCCTCCCGCGCGTGCCGCCGTCCTCCTCCTCCTTCTACCGCCGCCCGCTCTCGATCCAGAGTCTGAACCCTCCCCTCCACCACCACCACCGCCGCGGCTACGAGTCCCCAACCACCACCAGCTCTCCTTTCTCGTCTTCCATAACACCGCCCGGATCCCCGTACTACGGCTACTTTGTGGAGCTGTCCGCTGCGTCCTCTACCGGTTGTGGATCCGACCTTGAACTGAACGCAGAGGACACCAACCGCCTCAGTGCCATGGACGACTACCCCCACTTCAATGACAACCAGCACCAGGACCAGCTCGCACAGCACTTCGCGGCCACCGCATCACGGCCGCGCGCTGTTGTGAGAGGACGAGCCAATGCGGCGGCCGCCAGACCCGCGCGCACCTCGAAAAAGTACCTGAAAGAGCGGCAGCGCTGCGAGATCGTGCGCCGCGTGCGCTGCGGCGAGAGACAGGCGCACCTCGCCAAAGAGTTTGGCGTCTCGCGGGCCGCCGTGAGCTATCTGCTCAAGCACGAGGAGAAGATCTTGCAGCGCTCGGCACTACGCCAGCAGCGCACTTCGAATCAGATGGTGAGCATTTTTAATAATTAAAGTAAATTTAGAAAAATAAAATAGAACTTCAACGAAATGCACTCCGATTCTGAAGATGCATTGCGATTTCTTTACTCTCTTCAAGTGTTCACACACACCACCGATATCTTGGATTTGTTTGTCATACTTACGAACTCGCGATCTTATGTTCTATCGACCGTCCGACCACCCGCGCGTGGCTTTTCCATACAAACACTAAAGTACCAACCACTGGATTTTTTTACGACCTCGCTTCCTCCACACTACGGATGACTGTGTCAGCAAACACCACGTCGCCCAACACACGCTCCAACTCGGCCTCGTGGAAGTTCCCTGAAGATCCAGCAGCTTCTGCGTCCTGTACACTGCGCGTGGCGTCCTCCGCCTGCCGCTGACGACTGGCGGTCCAGTCCCGCTGGACTTTCTTCTTGAGTGTAAAGTTCCAGTGGCTGCGCACCGCGTGGTTGGTGCGTCCGCTTAGCTCGCGCGTAATCTTGGCCCACTGGTTCCCGAATTGCAGCTGCAGACGGACAATCAGGGAGTCCTCCTCGGGCGTCCACGGAGATCGATTCACGGACGGATCCAGGTGGTTGCACCACCGCTCGCGGCACTGCTTGTTCGAGCGACTGGGTATATGCGACGCCACGAGCCCCACTTGCCCGCTCCATACAGATCCACAAGCTGCTTCAGCCGCTGGTCCTCAGTCGTGGTCCACAGGTGCTTGCTGCGGCCTCGATGGCTGTGCTGCAGCTGAAACCAGCGATTCTTGTACGCTGCGGCCGAGCGAAAATGGTGGAGATGCCCCGCTACTGAGCTCCAGTCGCGGAATCTGAATCGCGAGATCGCGCGCAGCAGCTGCCGATCCTATGCGGACAGAAGCAAGTACCTGTAGTCAATAAAGCGAGTGTTCCCACCGGATTTCAGATTTTACTCGGACGAGTGTAGACGCTTACCTCGTCCGGCGCCCAGGACCACTCCGAGGAGGCTGGATGCTGCCGTGGCTTGATGGGCTGCATGCGGTCAGAGTCTCACTTCGTCGGTGGACAAGTGAGCTACTGGTGTGAGCAAATGCCTCCACAGTGAGACCCCAACTAGTGTTTGCGGTAGTACGGACTCCCAGCCGTGTTGCTACATATCCGCGTAGTGAGTCCTCGACTGGGACGCGGTGGACGAGTGGCCCAGGGTCCCAGTCTTGCGTCTCGCGCTCTGGACGCCGCGTCCACGTCCACGTCGCACTGCAACGCGAAACGCCGCGCTTTTTAAATTCGTCAGAGAGCACTTCAGTGTGTTGCGAGATCAACAAGACGTGATGAGCGGGCGACCCGACCCAACACGTTCAAACAAAAATTCATTTTGTGTTCTTTGTCTCTGCGACCAGCCACAATCGTTCCACGTTTAAAACCGCGCGCGGTCATGTGGAGCCGAGTAGTCGACGCAGGGTCCCACGGGGATGATGCCGTGCGGGTTGAGTGTGGCCGACGAGCCAAAGTAGCTCAGGCGGATGTGCTCAAAATCCACGGTCTTAGCGATCCCGGGCAGCTGGTAAAAGTCCTTCAAGTACTGTTTAAGGATTCCAACCAGAACCAAAAAAAAAGTCAGTACGAGCCAATGGAGACTGGATCCCGATCCAATCCAATCACGCAACGTACGTTGAAGATGTTGTGGTACTCGCGAAGCAGCTTCTTGTTGGCGTTGTAGCGCAGTGCGTACGCCTCGTCGAACCGGATGAGAGTGGCGAACAGACGAATATCCGCCTCTGTGACGGTATTACCGACCAGAAACCGGTGCTGGGCCAACGCGGCCTCGACGCGGTCTAACCCAGCGTACAGGTTACCCAGTGCGGTCTCGTACGCCTCCTGCGTCTGCGCAAAGCCCACTTTATAGACGCCGTTGTTGATAGAGTCGGTGACCCACTCGTTAGTCGCGTCGATCTCGGCACGCAAGTGCTCTGGATACAAATCCAGAGTGGACGGCTGGATTTGCTCGAACGCCGTGTTGAAGAACCGCACCATGTCGGCTGATTCGGTCGAGACGATCGTATCGTTCTTCTTGTCCCACAGTAGCGGCACCGAGAATCGAACGGGCTCTTTGGTGACGCGCTCGTACAAATCGCGCACGAATTTGGCGCCGTGAAGCGGATCCAGCTGCACGCCACGGGACGAGTACTTCCCGACTCCGGACGGTCCAGAGACGAAAGGCGTGGCCACTGGATCCACGAACGTCCAGCCCGTGTGCGTGTCGTTGGGGTCCTCTGGACGCGTGCGCTGGAACACTGGATGCACGACGGTGATGTCGACCACGTCGTTCATGCCCTTGAGGGCAAGGGCGGCGAGCACGCGATGCGCGAACGGACAGGAGAGCGCGACGTAGAGGTGGTAGCGACCCTTCTCGGGTTGGAACACCGCCGAGGGCGAGTTTTCGATGAAGTTGCGCAACGCGGCAGCCATGGCGGAGGAGGAGCGGAATGGAGGAAGTAGCGGGGATGATCCGGCGCAGAACCAAAATGGACGAATGCGCGAGAATTGAACGGCGGGGGGAGATTAGGCACAGAGGAGAACAGCGAAGACGGCAAAAGGAGCTCCTCAACTACATGGTGACGTTGACCTTTTGGTTTCCATATCACAGGCTTGACGGCCTCTGATTGGCCAAACGACCGGAGAGCTTGTGCGGCTTATGTAATCAACCGTCAAAATACCGGTTCATGAAATGGGTTTTGTAGGCCCTCTCAGAAGCTATGAATCGACATTAGCCTAGCTACAGCTAACAGCTCTGCTAGAAGCTCTGATTTTAGCCTTTTCTGGCCTTAGAAGGAAAGCAGGAGTCGGACCTGCGCACCCAACTGTGGCGACTGATGTTGGCATGGCGAGCTCACTTTGGCCTATAGGAGATTCTTCATTACGGCCGAATGTCAGCACATTCAGCTGGCACACAAACCAGCAAGGCAGACTTTATCCAGAGGTGCGAGCGCTACCCTACAAGAACCCGTTTGGTTGACGACACCAACACGCGGCCACGCAGACAGCACTTCAACGGCATCTGACCAGCGACCGCACTAGGCTCACGTTTGGTTCAGCGCTTCGTCTCCGGAAACCGTGTCACGCGAGGGCTCACACTCGCATCGAGCAACTCGCAAATATGAATATAGCATCAAAGCGTCCAACGGCGGCAGCAGTGGTCAACCGTCCAGACTCCCGTTTCGTTCCAGAGTCGCTGGATTACTCGATGATGCAAGGAGTCAATGCGTGCACCGGATGTGAACTGAGCTCCATGTCACACAGGTGACTAACAAGTTGGAAGCCACACCTGATTGTCGCATCGAAGGTACACGTGTGGATAAACACCTGATTGCTAGCCAAACATTACGTTGATCACGACCACTGGGGCCGATCAATCCAGAGTGGGTCCAGAGATTCATGCGGACCCAGGGTGAACCTACTTGTCGCGAGACCAGCATTCATCACCACCAGCATTCTGTAGGACGCAAGCCACCACTCCGCTTTCAGAATGTTCAGTAGAGTACAGAGATGGGTTCAAGTGTACCCCTCAGTTATTGAAGCGTAACCGTCGTCCAGTTTGGAAGTCAGATATGGTACATTATTGTACAGTGTACCATTATTGTACACTGCACCAGTTTATCTTGTGTCAATGTTGATGCTCTCCCGGAGACCTCCATCACCAAGTCGACAGCTCGACAGCTCGTGCTCTTTCGTGCTCTTTCTTGAATAAAGCGACTTGGCGGCTTAGCGCGCCTATCTCGATGAGATACTGTAAATGGAACCACCGCGAAACGAAGATATTGCCGTTGGCGTCCGACGTGAGTACGACGGTCAACAGCAATCCGGTCTGCATGATCAAAAAAGTGCTCAAGCAGTAAGAACTATCCTGAGCTTGAAGCACTCAAACTTCACACAGCCTGGACGTCATCGAGAATCTACTTCGCTTTTTGCTGAAGGGCAGCTGAGCTACAGCACCTGGCTCAAAGCGAAGCGACCCCGAAGAGGTTCAAGTTGCATGATGATGATTGCTGCCCTCACTACTCTTCTCACGAAAGCGCAATCCACGCCGCCGACTTGCGGCCGTCTCAAGTTGCGAGCAGGAAGTTAATCTCTGTGACATATTCCGCAGTACAGTGAATTTGCGTAAGAAGCTGCTAAGTTTGAGTCGGCAGACCACCTAGTTGGACGGTCGAGCCATTTTCTCAACACACTTTGATTACCATCCAAAAGGTGACTTGCACTTTAAATGAATATAATCTCCCACGCCATAAAATCAACCCTGTCTTGTCCAGCGCTGATACGTTTGCTAGCTTGATTGTTGTGGGTCCATGACCACCAAGAACGAATCGTGAAGCGGTCGAGAGAGACAGCACGATTCCTGGATGAGAGTCCATATCCACCAAGCCACACAGAAGTTTGCCCGCCAAGTCGGCACGAACTTGGCGACCAGGAGTTTTGGTCCGGCATGATGATGCTGGTTGAGCAGCATTCACTCTGACAGAAGAAATCGACCAGGCCGCAAAAGACGCCAGATCTTCCATGTTTACGGTCTCGGCAATACTTTGTATTCGTTTTGACACTAGGAAATGATACATGCGTTTCAGCCATCCATCATACATGGAGAAGCTTTGCTTCCTCTAGAAAATGATCCGTTTCAGCTCAACCATCATCCAGAGTTTACGCTCATGAGGGTTGCGTCCGATCGCCCAGTCTCTGCGCCTACCAGTGTATACGTTCCACTGGATTACGGTTCGGCTCCGTCACTCATCAACGCGTCCAAACCGCAAACAGCCCACAAGTCGCCACTCCACTCACACTCACCGAGTGGCTCCGGCTGTCCGCTAATTTCACCCCACGAATCAACAAACGCACTTCCACATTTGCCTCCACGTGCCCACAACGCCTACACGCCAACACGCCAACGTCCACAATGCACAGCCACAAGCGCTGCCAGTCCACGACTGTTGGCACGCCAACGACCAGCCACAGCCACAGCTCCAAGAGATCCATTTCCTCTGGTAGCTCGTTCCAGGCAATGCGTCCACACAGTGTTCAGCGCCTCGAGCAACTCACTCTCGAGGTCGACGCCTCGCTCCAGCAGCGCAGCGACGTGCGCTACGTGCTCCGCGTCCAGCACCGCGCCACGCAGACGCGCTGGTCGTTCAGCCGTTCGTTCGACGAGTACCGTTCGTTCAAGACCCGCCTTCTGGACGTGCTTCAGCAGGGCCACTCGTGCCACGCCGAGTGTCCGTGGCTGTACTCATTCATCGCCGGCTACTTCCCGAAGAGCTCCATGTTCCGCTCCACCAGCGCGTCGGTCGTCAAGCACCGCCAAGAGTCGCTCGCCAAAATCATCACGCAGCTGCACTCGTTCCTGCTCCGCAGCGCCAACCACTCGTGCCGCGTCACAGTCGCGGTCGCCGACCTGCTCGCCGCTTTTGTTGGCGCGGATCTCATTGACCAGATCCCCGTCGAGAAGCATGGAGAAACCGGTTCGCGCGCCTCGACCGACTCGCTGCTCTCGACAGTTTCCACGGACGAGGAGAGCGAAGAGGACGTCCACTGCCCGCTGTGCAACGAGAGCTTTGTGGGCGAAACAGACTGCTGCTACACGACCGTGCTAGGCTGTGGACATGAGTTCCACGAAGAGTGCATCCTGTCCAAGCTCAACGAGAGCATGAACTGCCCCGTGTGCGGCCACGCCGAGCAGTAAAGATCAGTGCATCGAGCAGCTAAGTTATTCTCTAATCCTAATTATTTTCCTCCTTCTGAGAATTATCTTTTATTCGCTGGGGGGGCTTTCTGCAGACTTCACTTGCAGTTGCCGTTTGGCGTGGGTGGACCAACTGACGTGGTTGATTATGGCGATTTCTCCTTTTGTGAGCGACCATCAACAGACCAGGCGGCGCATCCTGTGAGTTTTTCTACACATCTCATCCACCAAGTCGGAGCGCTTCTTCCATTTCTACGAATGAACTGAAACAAGATGGAAAATGTGCCTCCAGTATAAGATTGTCGTCCAATTGCGTCTATCACAGGTTTCAAGGACTGTATGTATGTGGGTCACATGATGTACCTGAAGCCACGAAGGTACATGAACCCATCGATGGGTCCATCGCCAATTCACGAGATTAAAATCTCCACGTCTCACCTTCGATAAGCCATACCCTCCATGTTGTGAAGTGGACCATCTCTTGTGGTACAGGGCAGTCTAGATCAATCATGCCTGTAAAAACCTATCGTCTGCTGACTCTTTGGAGCTCAGATTCCAGAGGATGAGATCAACTGCGACATTGGAGCAAGAGCCGTGAGACTCTGGAGTGATCTTGATGATTCGTTTTCGAGCAGAAACCTTCTGTCCCGTCCCTCTCGTCCTCCACCGTGGTGTGGCGTGATGCCCCACACGCACACTTACCATTTACCTCCCCTTTCCCCGGTTCGCTGCTCCACCTATCCGCTCCTCTAATGCCCTCCGACTCGACCTCACCTCCACCGACGACGCCGTCCTCGTCCAGACTCTCCGACTCACGCCGCAAGCGGTCGTCGCCCACCAACACGCTCCACAGCCACAGCAGCAACAGTTCGCTCGTGTACCCCGTGCCCGACAACATCGCCTGGCTGGATCAACTCACACTCAGCGTTTCCATCGTCCACGGCCCCAAGCTCAAGACCAAGGACGCTCGCTATGAGCTCCACATCCACCACGCCAAGTCGCAGATCACGTGGAGCCACTCGCGGTCGTTTGACGACTACCGCAGCTTCCAACTGCGTCTACAAAAAGCGCTACGCCACGGTCATTTCTGCCACGCGGAATGTCCATGGCTGTACACGTTCGTCAAGAGCTACTTCCCCAAGAGCTACATGTTCGGTGCGTTGCTCGCGCCGCGGTGCGCCATCGACACGCGCCGGGAGACCTTTGAGCGGTGCTTCCACACGCTGCAGACGTTTCTGTCCAACCGCAACAACCATTGCTGCTCCGTGCTGACCTCGGCCGTGGCCGATGAGGTGGTCGCGTTCGTGAACGGCGACGTGGGCAAGACCCATCAGTGCCGGCTCGCCCCCGTTGCGTCGTCTGAGTGTGCAGCGCTCGCCGCGTTGGCGCACGCCAACTCGTCGTCGAGTCTCCCTCGAAAATCGTGGGACTCGGTCGAGAACGCTGACGGCATTGAGCTCTCCCGCGTGGCGCCGGAGGAGCGCGAGCCCAACGAAGATTCGCCGCGCAGTTCCAGCAGTGAGGAAGACCTGTGTCCTATTTGCAAAGTCCACTTGGCTGAGGAGGCCAACACGCCAACAAGTTCCATTTCCGCTCCAACGTCCACGACCTCGGAGAGTACAGTCCAAAGTGTGGGGGACGTGCAGGTCCCGCCCGTGCCAACGTTGGTACTGCCGCCACGGCCACCCACGTCCAGACCAAAGGCCACGAGCCAGCCGCCGCGTCGCGTTGGCGCGCCGCATTTCTACACGACCAAGCTCGCGTGTGGCCACCGGTTCCACGATGAATGCATCGTGCCGCATCTGAACGAGTCGATGAACTGTCCAGTCTGCGGCCAGGAAGAAGTGAAGCAAGCGTAGAGCTCTCCACTACAGTACGAATACGTAATACTTAGTCTGCCCCAACACTCCCATTGACCCCATCCCATCATCCCTGTTTTGACTGGCTACAAGTGCTGATCAGACCCAAACTCTGGACGCTAAATTCTGGACTCCGAAATCCAGGGTTTCGCGACCAGACTCTGGAAACCTAGATGGTGTGGATGAATATGTTGGACTCTGGACGCGGAATTGTGGCGCTCCAGACTGGAATCCTGACGTGATTGATAACTGGGATGCCAATGAATTCAGAAGGACCTACTCACGTCCCAGCGCCGTCAATTTGACGGTGTCGACCAGTCAGTAATAGCAGTGCGACGCCGCTCTTTGCATGCCATCTGCCGCTAAATACAGATGACTACGACAGTGTCCCGTGGCGCGAAGCTGCCATTTCCTGGTTCCTGGAACAGTCGATCCGGGATTTTCTCCCAGATCCAATATCCAATCGACTTTTGTCCAGTCAATTCTAGCAGAACATTCTCCCAAATCCGATTTCGTTCTCTCGAGGAGACAGGATGACGGTCTCACTTGGTCAATCGACTTCAACGTCCAAGAGAGAAAAAAAAACCTGCTGGCGTAGGTGATGGCGTGAGTGAGTTCCACCATCAATCACAGCGCACTCACTCCAGCAGTCATACGCCCCCGAAAAAAACAGAGCCCTAAACGTTCGATTACTCACCACATTGGCAACTTGTTGGTGCGGAGAACAAAAATGCACATGGTGTTACGATCGCGTCCGCATGCAGCTGCCATGGTGGGGTCCAACGACACCACCACACCAGCCAACGTGACGATTGCGGAAGCCTCCGCGAGCGTCGCATTCGCGCTTCCGCCTTCTTGTTCTCCTCCACCGTCAATCAACGACGACGACCATCAGACTGACCACGACGAAATGCGGTGCAAGCGCGCGGGGTCCACGCTATCCAGCGGCTTCTACTCGGTGGGCGTCGGCGCCCCTCGCGGAGCCGGTGCCACCCCTGGCGTCTCGGCCGCGCGGTCGCCTAGTCTGCGCTTCCTCGAACACCTCACCATGGAGATCTCGGTGCCCCAGGGCGGCTCCACGTCGCGCACCAAGAAGCAGTTCCCCATGACCGTGCACCACAGCAAGACCAAGGCGTCGTGGCGCCACTGCCACTCGTACGACGACTACCGCGCGCTGCAGCTGCGCCTGCTGGAGCTCATGGAGCAGGGCCACTTTTGCATGGCCGAGTGTCCGTGGCTGTACACGTTTTTGCGGCGCTCGTTCCCCAAGCCGCCGCCGCTGCTGTCGTTAGGGCTGCTGGTCGGTGGCGCGGACAGATCCGCGGAAGAGCGACGCTTCGCGCTGCTGCGCACGGTCGCGACGCTCCAGTCGGTGCTGCTGAACCCAGACAACCACAGCTGCGAGGTGCTCACGCACGGGGTAGCCACCGAGCTGGTAGCGTTCCTGTATGGCGAGACGGTCGAGCAGGTGCACTGCAAGGCGAGCTCGGCGCCGTCGCCCGTGCTGGTGCATCCGTGGGAAGTCTCGTCGCCCGTGGGCGCCTGCGCACTGCGCGGCTTTTCGGCGTCACTGAGTGACAATGAAGAGGACGACGGGGATGTGGTCATGGAGGAGCCGCCAGCGGAAGCGGCTTCGTCCTGTTCCAGTAGCCAACAGGACCCGGCCATGTGCTGCTCCATGTGCGCACTCCAAGCGGACCACCACCCTCCCCACCACCACGCGGACGAGCATGTGCTGGCCGCGTGGAGCAAAAGGCGGCCAAGCAAGCTCACGATCACCATGCGCACGTCGTCGTCGGCCGACACGACCATGCTGTCGCAGTTTGCGGAGACGCCCACGGATCCGCGCTCGTTCCCGTCGACGCCGCGCACGCCGCCGTCCACTCCACCGCCGCAGATTCCGGAGAACGCGATCCTCTCGCCGCCGCGACGGTATCAAGTGAAAGAACCGCAAGCTACCGCCAAGCGGTTCTCGCTCGGCGCGTCGACCATTAGCTTGCTCCACTCGCTGCGCCAGCGCGTGGTCAGCCCGGGGCTCAGTCCTTATGCAGCCTAGAACCTTTTCAAAGAGAGAGAGAGAGAAAAGCAAAAGTAGATATTTAAAAAAAGATTTGCATTGTGCACTCGTCCTTTTCGCGACTGACCTTCATTGCATTCTTCGAGGGATGCAAGGTGGCTTGCCTCTCTCTCTCTCTCTTGAGGGGCTGGTGGGCAAGGTTGACGACAATCGATCGTGGAGCAGCATCGCACGTGAACTGTAGATATAGTCTGTCATGGAGTTTCCATTGCAATGATTTACAATGCTCCTCTGCGCAAAAATAGGCGAAAAGTCCATCATGATTCAAAACTTGAGCGTTGTTCGCGTTAGACGCTCCCTGCGTTATATAGTGCATTAGGCTCTCTACAGCGTCCAGTGGACTGCTCTCTCGACATCCTGGTGATCATCACCGATTTTCGGTAGTCGACAGGTTCCCCTTCGTCAGCAACGATCCTCATTTCCCTTCATGGATCCGTTCCGGACGAAGAGGAACCCGTTCACCATCCACCAACATGCACTCGTACACGGCCCTCGCTTGCCGATCCAGACACCAGTGCGAGAGTGGCTCCATATCCAAGATGCTCCGGTATCATGTTGGTCGCTCCTGGTGGTCAAATTCCTACTGGTGTGGTGCACAACTTCTCATTGAACTGAGACAGCATTTTCTTGCCTCTTGCCTTTCTTGCGTAGGTTCTGTGTTTATTTTATTTGAGTGGTCATGTGAATAAGGCAGCGCCAATCATCGTTAAAGCGCAGATAGAAGCCCCCATCGCTTATTGCTTCTGCCTTCACCATCTTCGAAACCATATTTGTCTATATGATCCTCAGACTCGATAGTTGACAACGGACTGGATCAGTCCCACATGTCAGCATTTTCCGAATCAGCGATCAACACGTCCTGTGGTGCTATCGGACGAATGAGTATGCTCCCTTGCCTACGTTGTGTCACTGCGATTCATGTAACTGCGCCTCGAATTGGCTGGCTGCTGACGCACCGATCGATGACACGCAGAGCAACTCGGTGAGGCACAGTCGCATTGCACAAGCCTATTACAAGCGCACTCACGCGCCGCCAGTCTCTCCAGGGTGCCAATCACATCGTGCAGCTTCTCACGCCGCGCGAATTGGCGCGCGCACATGCTCTTGATCAAGTCCAAGGCCTCTATGGGAACGTTGACGCCTGACGGGACCGTCGGCAACTGGCCGCTTCGGATCCGCTGGATCGCTGTGTCTTCGTCGATGTCAAAGTACGGCGCTGAGCCAGTGAACGCCTCAAACAAACACATGCCGAGAGTATACACGTCCGACTCGACGCGTCCGTTTCGGTGCTCCGGGTCGAAGAGCTCGGGGGCCTTCCAGTGGTACGACGGTGCCTGTGGTTTGACGCTCATAGCAGAGCTCGTGCGGACAAAGGCAAACAAAAAGTCGGAGACTACGCCGACGCCCTCAGCCGTCACCAGCAGGTTGTTGCACTTGAGATTGTTATGGATGATGTTGTTCTTGTGGAGGTAGGCAAGCCCTCGCGCGGCATCCAAGAACAATGACCAGATGCGATGCCGGTGCGTAGCCAAATAGTCGCGAAAGTTGCCGAATTCGGCGCGACCCAGAACTAGGAGCAGTGGATCACTGCTGTTGTTGGCGCCATAGAGTGGAAGGACGTGCGGGTGGCGCAGGTCGTGCCACATCTTGGCATGCTCGTTGAACTGTTTGACGTCATCTGGATTGTCCGGGGTCCTGGCGGTTTTCACCGTCACTTTGCTGCCCAAGATGATGGTCCCCGTGTACAAAGCCCGCAGTTCGCTCTCGTTCGTCGCGAACGGGTCGTCGTCGTCGTAAACAATGTCGCCGGCGGGCAAATACCACTTGCTGATGTGAGGTAGCTTAACGTCCAGTGCCGTGCACGCACTCTCAAGCACAGTCCGCAACGTCCGCGCATCTTCCTCTGTGTACGCTGCTTTGTTGGTCTTGATCTCGTTCTTCAGGTCGCTCAAGTCTGCGACTGTCACGCGTTCGCGCTTGATCTGCTGAGCGAATTCGGCCGGCTGCGACTCGATGAGGATGCGCAGCGCCGCGATCTCCATGGCCTGAGCGTCACTGGCTTGTTGGTTGAGCTGCTGCAGCTGCTCAAAGTACGCCATAATGTTGATCTCGCGATCCAGATCCATGAGATCCTTGACCAGTTCCAGTTGCGTCTTGAACTGCTGTACTTCATCCTTGAGCGACCAGTAGGCAACGGCGCGCAAGACGGAGTTGCGCTTCAGGTGGCGCACTAAGATTGTTTGGAGGTTGGTGACGAGGTCCTGGTACTGCCGCACCGCCTCCTTCTCCCTCGCGACGGTGCTGTTGATGATCTTGCCGAGGCGCGGTGCCACCTCCTGGAGGTGCTTGAGCAGGCTCTCGAACATGGGCTTGCTGCCGTGGAGCTCGCTGACGAGTTCCACAACTTTGACCAACGCGTCTCCGCCCGGCACGATCGCACTGACAACAACTGCCGCCGCTTGCATCTCGGTCTGAATCGTTCGAGGCAAACTGATAAATGGCAGAGCACCGCCTCGAGCGAGGTGGGCGAGGGTCCTGAGCTGATTCAACCCACTGGTGAGCCCGCGAAAGCTTCGAATATTTGGCGTCAACGCCGCTCTTTCTGATAAACTCGAGGGCTGATTCGGAGGACGAGCTCCGCCGCTCCCAATCTCAATGGCACGTCGGCGGGAAATGACTCAGACAGCGCTTCGTCCTTTTTGCTAGTTGGCCAATTTTTGAAATATTAACGAAAGCCAACTAACAAAAGAGCCATGGGTTTGTTTTTTCGAAGGTTGGACACAAAAACTGACAGGGAGATGAGCGCGTTCGGGGTTGGGGGGGTCAAGTGATCTACATTTTGGTGGACTTCTCTTTGTGGCCCTACTGTACACGGTTTACTCCGATGCGAACGAAACACAAGAATGAGGAAGCTGGCGCTTCCTGAGATCCTTAGCTTCTATTCGGCCAAACCTCAAAGATAAAAAGTGTTCTCTACATCCTTTCCATCCTCCGGCGAGCTTCCGCTACCAACCATCGCCCTAGTCCTTTCTGACCAGCCCTGCCAGCTTCGGTCCCTTCCAGATTCTGGGACCCGGTGAGTGGGACACGTCTGATCCTTGACCATCGCCCACTACAAAACGGGAAACTCATCAGGCCCAGCACTCCAGGTAGCGCCATTGACAATAAGTTCCAAAGCCAGGGGTGAGTTGAAATGAACTTGGAGATCATAATATATTGATATTAATGACTATCACTGTTAGTGACATAGCGCTGTGATGAAGATTTGTGTGAGGAATTGTGGTCTGATCGGCAGACGGCGCCGCGAGGCGCGATCGGCAGACGGCCAGCACAGGGAAATGCGCGATCACCGTCGCTGGGTTCATCGTAGCCACCGACGGCGCCTGCCGGTGACGGACAACTGGTCTCACATTTCGAATATTTCTCCGTTTCGTTCTTGCAATGGCGACAGATCTTATCCAAGATTTCTTCACCTTCGTCACTGTCGGCCACATCGACGCCGTGGCCCAGTTCGTCCGGTCGGGCGCCATCGCGGATATTAACTGCCGCGACGCATATGGGTTTACTCCCCTGATACACGCGGCCAAGCAAGGTCACGGGAGCATCGTCCACTTCCTCATCGGCTGTGGCGCAGACTTGCAAGCTTCCAACATTGAAGGCAGCACGGCGCTCCACATGGCGGCCTACATGGGTCGCTTAAACACTGTAGAGCTGCTCGTGTCGGCGGGCGCCAAGGTCAACGCAGTTGACGTTCGCGGGTGCACGCCACTGGCTTCCGCCAGCAGAAGCGAGCTCATCAGTCGCGAACACACGGCGGTCGTGACGTTTTTAGTGAAGAATGGCGCGACGATCTCTCGCGACGACGCCACGGCGGCTTTGTATATAGCCGCGCAGAAAGATCTGCGGGGCATGGTCAAACCGTTGGTGGATGCTGGCGCAGTGATCGACCATGTCGGTTCCGACCACAAGACTCCCCTCATCTTGGCAAGCTGGCTCGGA
>JAADWZ010000604.1:0-17219 GCA_023336445.1 Pythium dissimile
AGAATCCGCAGAAGTCATCCATGGTGGAAAGGAAATGTTTGAGAAAGCGCTGGTTAGATCCAGTCTCACAAAATAGCCTAGTTAAAACGCAATACTGCCGAATGTGAAAGGAGGTTGCACGGTGTTGGTTGCTGTCCTCTCTAGATGTTTAGATACGATCTGCTAGACTGGCATCCAGACTGATTGCGATGTCGATTGAGATGTTATAAAAGAAATCTTTCGCATGAACCTCATGCTGAAACAGCTGCAAAATGCTGTGCCTGGATCTTGAGCGCCACACTGATCTCTGCTGGAGTTGTGGCTTCAATCCTGTCAGCTCCAGGGTGTTCTTCCGAACGTGAAATTTAGGAGTGTGGAGTTGGCTCATCCGTATTGGCTGATAAGCATTCATCGCAATTCTCTCAATTGGATTGGCTGAAATGGTCGTCTGCGTGGCGTCTTATGACACTCCCAGGCAAAGAAGCCCAAGACGAGCTGAAGCAGACGACATTTCGCCCGTCGCAGCACCGCTAGAGCGCCAGTGAGAGAGCTCTGCAGTCACTATCCACCTGGATGTACAATCGAATGAACGGCCGAGGATCCAGCGCGAAGGACAGCCTGTTCGCCGGAGCCGCTTCGCGCGCGCAGGTGCGATTTGCGAAGACTACTACCTTGGACTTTAATCGGTGGTGCTAAACGCTGTGTGTGATGCTCTGTCTGATAGCCTGGCGCCCAAGGAGACAATGGAGAACAGGCGCGGCGACTGCTGGAAGAGCAGAACGATGAGCAAATCAGTCACTTGTCGCTACAGATCAGCCAGCTCAAGTCGGTGAGTTCGGTGACGCGTCTGCTCTGTTGGTGATGGCGGTGGTTGGAAGTCTCACGTTTCTGGACCTTGAATTCTATCTGGTATTAAAGTTAACGCAAGGAATTCACTCGGAAGTCCTCGACCAGAACAAATACCTCGACAGCATGGTACGTTGCGTTGCCATTGGTGGGTTTGCGGTAGCATTTCAGGAAGCTCACTTTGTCACTCGCTTTCAATCTGTGTAGGGCAAGGAGATGGACAACACAGACGGTCTGCTCGGCGGAACCATGAAGCGCCTGGGCTTCATGATGGACCAGGGCGGCAGCAAGCACATGCTGTACCTCGTCGCGTTCGTCGTGATCGTGTTTGTACTGCTCTACTTCACGATGCGCGCCCACTAATGCAAGAAAGACGCTTTCATTCACCTTTCTCCCAGCTTTCTCCCAGCTTTATTCCTGTCCTTCTGCCTCACAATACATACACATCACAGCTCCCACAACGCTCCAGCCATTCCCCTTTATCTCGTCACCAACTCGCTCTCACTCGTCATTTTGCCATAGGTCATTCGTACTTAATCGGACGCACTTAGCACTAAGTGCGTTCGTTGCGTTGGACCTCTTGGCTCCCCTCTGGACAAGAGAGGGTCCAGCCAGAGTCGAGAGCCGTCCCTCACGTCGGCGGTCGGGTGAGAGCGAAGTGAGTCCACGCTTGACGACTTCCCCTTCGCCTCGCTTCCCGAGCAACAACCTGCGGATCCGCCGCACGCGCCGCAGCCCCGCCGAGTCGCATCAGCTGCTGAGTCGCAACATGGGCAACTTCCTCGCGGCGCCGATCACGGACAAGGAGACCGAGACAGGCCAGGGCAATGGCCTGCGCTTCGGCGTCTCGGCCATGCAAGGCTGGCGCACCAACATGGAGGACTCGCACGTCGCGGTCGTCGACTCGCCCAGCTTCCCGGAGGGCGTCTCGGTGTTCGCCGTGTGCGACGGCCACGGCGGCAAACTCGCGGCGGACATGGCCGCGGCCGTCATGGTCGATGTGTTCGCCGACACGATGCAGAAGCGCAAGCTCTTTGCGGCCGGCGCGTCGGCCTCGACAGGCGAGGGCATGCCTGCACCCGAGGCCATCGGCACGTGTCTGCGCGATGCGTTCATGCAGCTGGACTCGAGAATAAAGGAGACGCCCGAGGTGCAGTACGGCTCGGACCAGAGCGGCTGCACGGCTATCGCGGGCTTTGTCACCAGCACGCACATCATCGTCGCCAACACGGGTACGTTATACAGCATCAGATTCTACCCCGTACACGGATGCAGAGCAGGTTGCTGATGCACCCAGTGTGGTATTGTGTGTGTGCAGGCGATTCGAGAAGCGTGCTTGGCAAGGCAAGTCGCACGGTGCCCATGTCGTTTGACCACAAGCCCATGAATGTGAGTGTTGTGTATATCTGGATTATCCCATGGGCAATCTGGATCGAAAACTGACGAATTGCAACGGTTGCAGGACATCGAACGTCGAAGAATCGAGCGAGCTGGCGGCATGGTGCGCGCCAACCGCGTGAACGGCGATCTGGCAGTGCGTGTTCGTTGTCTTGTCTCAGGTGGTCGAAACAGATCCGTTAAGTGGGATGTGCTGTATCACAACAACAGGTGTCTCGTGCACTCGGCGACTTTACGTACAAGCAGCGCAACGACCTGCCAGCAGAGGAGCAGCAGGTGTCGGCTGAGCCGGACATCAAGATTGAGCCGCGTGACGGCTCGGAGGAGTTCCTCATCATCGCCTGCGACGGCATCTGGGACGTGATGACCAACGACGACGCGTGCAACCATGTGCGCATGCTCATGACAAAGGGCGAGACCGACATGGGGCTCATCGCGGAAGATATCATCGACGTGTGTCTGAAGCTGGGCAGGTACGTACAGCCCACAACTCGACAGATCCTGACTTTCGCATGGCTCGTCTCACGCATGTTTACTCTGGGTGGCTCATCTCACAGTCGTGACAACATGAGCGCCGTGATCATTCAGTTCTCGGGCGCCAAGTTTGGCACCGGTGAAGGCGTTGCGGGTCTTCGCCGCGAGCGTGCGCAGCTCGAAGCGCAGGCCACGAAGGACCAAGACGACCAGGATCAGGACGACGGCGACATCTCGGCGCGATCATAGTCAGTGCGCCGACTTGTTAGATCGTTAGGCCCAACGCGTTGAGGCGTGGGGGCGTCCTGAGTAGGTAGATAGAACCATGTCTGAGGATTCTGTTGACGCTGAGCACGTTGGTCAGGTCAGGATTTTCATCAGTCTATTTCTGCTGCTGCTTTGACTCCCTAAATCAAATACATGTTCTCCGTCTCACATTAGGGGGCGAGTTGGCATTGGTCTAGGTACGAGGGCAGACGGCCAGCTAGGCTTCTTCCGTGCCGACTGTCGGCGAACTTTATGTGGAAGCGGTATTTGAAGACCTAGGGTGAGGCGAGAGCGACTGCTTTTCGTTGACGCGCTGGCTGCTGCGATGGGCAGTGTGGTTAGTGGGGCGCTTGTACTTGGAAAGGTCCAGCGACCGGAAGTACTCGATAGTCCTCATGAGTCCGTCTTCTATCGCGACGTCGGGCCGCCAATTCAGGTGTGATCTACCACAAATCCACACACACAAAACGGCATACGTTAGCGTGCAGCAGGAGGACGCTCTTAACAAAATACTGGCACCACACTCACTCGGCCAGCGCAATGTCCGGTTTGCGACGCTTCGGGTCGTTGTTCGGCAGAGCTCGAAAGTCGAGTTTGCTCTTGGAATTGGTGAGCCGGATGATCGTCTCTGCAAGTTGTCGGACCGTCATCTCGTGCGGATTGCCCAGGTTCAACGGTCCTACCGTGGTTGTGCAGTCCATAAAGCGAATGATGGCCTCGATGAGGTCGTCGATAAAGCAGAACGACCGCGTCTGCGTGCCCGAGCCAAAGATCGAAATGTCCTTGTCGTTCAGCGCCTGCATGATGAAATTGCTCACGACACGCCCGTCGTACGGATGCATGCCCGGACCGTACGTGTTGAATATCCGCGCCACGCGAATGTCCACGCCGTGCATGCGGTGGTACTCAAAGAAGAGCGTCTCAGCCACGCGCTTTCCTTCGTCATAGCACGCGCGCACGCCCGTGCAGTTGACGTGGCCCCAATAACCCTCATGCTGCGGTGTGACGTCCGGGTCGCCATACACCTCACTCGTGGACGCCTGGAAGATGCGCGCCTTCACGCGCTTGGCGAGGCCGAGCATGTTGATCGCGCCCAGGAACGACACCTTGGTGGTCTTGATCGGGTTGTACTGGTAGTGCACGGGCGAGGCCGGGCAGGCGAGGTTGTAGATGTGGTCCACTTCGCACGAATACGGCTGCGTGACGTCGTGGCGAATAAACTCGAAATTGGGGTACGTCTGCATGAGGTGGAGGATGTTGCATCTCTGGCTAGTGAAGAGATTGTCGAGGCAGAGCACTTCGTGGCCTTGCTCCAGCAGCCGCTTGCACAGGTGGATACCGATGAAGCCCGCGCCGCCGGTCACGAGGATGCGCCGCATCTCCCACGGGTTGTCGGTTAGACTGCCCAGCGCGCGCGGCGGCAGCGGGCGCGGGACCGCGTCATTGTGTTCCGATGATGCGGCGAGCGACATGTTTGGCGGTCTGATGATCGCCCGAGTTGAAGGGGGGAAGATGAGAGAACTGTAATGGGGTCTAAATAGTGACAGTACACCTCGATGGACTGACAGTGCTGCAATCAATGAAACGAGTGTGTACCGTAAATGAAATTTGTGTTTCGCGTGGGATGAGCCAAGAGCTGAACTCGCCGAACTCAACTCGATGGATTACGATGCATATGACGAGTGGCCGAAGATGCAAGGCAGGATTAGGCGCGGAAGAAGAAGGATGTGGGGCTGGCGAAGACAGATCGTGGCGGTCGGCTTTTTGATGAGCCTTTGAGTGATGAGCCTTTGAGTGTACAGTGAGAAGTTTCACCGTATTTTCGGATCATGAATTTTCCGTGGTTTTCATTGAAACCTGGAAAAAAAATTCAAGTGGGTTACGCTTAGGGGTAGGGATCGAGAAGGAGTTAACTTCCGTCAGCTCTTATAGAGGGTGTTTTGTGCTTGGCACTGAAACTTCACTGCTACTTTTGATGCTCAAGTTTGAGCCAAGGAGCTCGCTTCAGGAACAAGAACTGGCCATTCCCATTTGGCTAGCCACAGTTAGATTCCCACTCACGACCTCTCAGGCGTACGTACGTCGGCCGTTCTCCAAGCAGCCCACCACCACCACGCACGAGATCGGATGCGTCTCTCTGTCGACACCACGCGTGGCGCGCTCGATGCCGCGCTCTACTCGCCGCGCAAGGGCCACACAGGCCCGCTGAGCCGGCTGCGAGCCAACAAGGGCGCGATGGTGCGTGTCGGTTGAATGTTTCTGAAGGCCACACGCGGTGCTCACGGAGGGAAATCTGCAGACACTATGCCATCTATTGATCTGGTACTCGTTCTCGACTATGGCGACGTTCACGAACAAGGTGCTGATCAAGCAGCACCACCTCTCGGCCGAGATGCTCACGCTCGCGCATTTGTTTGTGACGGTCTGCTGCGACTGTACGTTCGCGAATCTCGGATGGCTGAGGAGAGAAAAGCACGGTCTGACAAGTTTACGGTTATGTTTCTTGACAGTTGTCGTGCTGACGCTGCCCAGTGGAACGCGCACCAACGCCTGGCGGATGCAGCGGCTGACGCTTCGAAGGTATCCCGCGATGTTGACTCCTTTTTGTGTGTGTATGTAGGCAATATTTAACTGTCTGCGAGGGGTTTGTGTAGCTTTTTGATGATCATGCCGCTCAGCCTCTTCTCGGTCATGACCAAAGTGTTGACCTACTGGAGCTATGATGCCGTGCCCGTTGCATTTGCCCACACGTGCAAGGCCTCGCAGCCCATCTTCAACGTGATCCTCGCCTACGCCATCTACCAGTCCAAGTTTTCGCTCGCCACCTACATCTCGCTGGTCCCCATCGTGCTCGGCGTCGTCCTGGCCTCGGTCTCTGAAATGGGCATGAACGTAAGCCTCTATCTTGAAACAGCGTGGCGGTGGCTCACTGTAAAAGCTCACCTGTTCGTTTTCCGACACCAGGATTTTGCTCTCGGCGGCGCCATTTTTGCTGTGAGTTCAGCGCTGCTTGGTGTGATCCAAAGCATGTACGCCAAGTATTTGCTTCGAAGCCGCACGGTTGTGGATAATGTCAACGTAAGTCTCTACGCAACAGTACCGGCCCTCTGTCAGAAAGTGTCTCACCCGCGACTTGGTTCGATAGCTCCACTTCTACAGCGCCTTCCTCTCGTTTGCGATCAATGCCCCTCTCGTGATTTTCGGCTCCTCTCGCCACGCCAGCCCAGATAATCTTCCGCAGAGGTTTGTTCAAACGCATTACAAACTTGTCACTGTATCGATCGACTGATTGTAGGTGATACTTGTGTTTCGAGCAGCAGCTTCCCATACATGATGGTGCTAGGGTGCAGTCTAATGCACTTTACTGGTAGCTTCTGTGCATCACTCGTGCTCAGCGAGGTCTCGGAACTCACATACTCGATCATGAGCACCATGAAGCGCGTCGTCATCATCCTCAGCGCGGTGTTTTACTTTGGCAACGCCGTCACCATGCAGTCTGCCGGTGGCATGATCCTCGCTGTGAGCGGCGTCGGCGCCTATCAGTTGATCAAGGTGCGCACCAAGATCCACGAGTCGGCCGGGCTGGCGCCTCTGCCTCGAACGATGAACGACCTCAAGGGCCTCGATCGAAGCAAGTAGAGGGCGAAATGGGAATCCTCTCAATTTGTAATCACCAAACACCAGGCTCATGCCGCAGTAGAACCAACTCCCGAACTATAGAGACATGTTGCACAAAGGCTCTGATATCCGAAACAATCAAAAGCTGAAATAAATGAGTGCGTTAAAAAGTTCAAACTAATAACGGTATACACAACTCGAGTGGAGAGGCATCCACGTCTTCGTAGCGGGTACCACCTCCATCCACCGAGCACCATAGTTGGCTCACGCTCGTGGGCTAAACATCCACGCTGCGCTGCCCAAGGTTGAGCTGGTCGGCCGACGATCCGTTGGCACCTCCCGCCGCGGCGCTGCCACTGCCGTCGCCACCTGACGGCGTTGTGACGCCTG
The DNA here is from genome assembly GCA_023336445.1 of Pythium dissimile. Lineage (NCBI taxonomy): Eukaryota > Oomycota > Peronosporomycetes > Pythiales > Pythiaceae > Pythium > Pythium dissimile. Next base: position 6,973 of record JAADWZ010000604.1, read on the forward strand.
ACCCGCCCTGCATGGCCTGCATGCGTTGCTGGTACTGCTGCAGCATTTGCTGCTGCAGTTGCTGGTTCGGCCAATTGGCTCCGGCGGGGTTGCCCGATTGCGCCTGCTGCTGGAGAAGCTGCTGGAGCATGGCGGCCTGCTGCTGCTGGAGCTGCTGCTGGTAGATGACCTGCGGGTCCACAGGGCCCTGATGCACACACACACACACAAATCACAGCGTCGAGTTAGCGACCATTCCGATAGTAGACTGAGACTCCAACATCTGCCGGTCGAGCGTGTACCTACCTTCTTGGTGGGCTTGACGTCGTCACGCGGAACAATATCAATGAGGAAGTCAAACACGTCGCTCTTGGAGATGGCGGTGGCGATGTCGCTGCGCTGCAGCGTCCGCCGCTTGTTCTCCTCCGTGTGGTACCACGCGCGCAGGCTCAGCTCTAGAATAAACATTTCGCACGCCTTGGCGAACAGCACGGGCGCCTCGGCGCTGATCATCTATAGAACCGAAACGACATGTCAGCGGATCACAACCCGGAAAAGAATTGAGAGCTTGAAAAGGGACGCACCCGCACGTCGTCGTCCGTCTTCATGATCTTCTTGATGCGCGCGAGCGGCAGCTGGTGGGTCTTAAAGTCGAACGTGTTGGGGTCGACCTGCGAGATCTCCTGCACCTGGCTCTGCCAGAACGCCGCGAGCTGGCTGATCTGCTGCTGCATCTGCGCGCGCTGGTTCTGGAGCTGCATCTGCATCTGCAGGTTGTTCTGGGTCTCGTCCGACATGGTCACTGAAGGCGATCAATATCAAGCACCACGATAAGTCCATGATGGTTCTTTTTTTCAAGAGCTATTTGTTGGCGTTCCCAACAGGAATTGGTCAGAGTGGCCGCATTGGTGCTAGTCGTGGCCGCCAAGCCAACGCGCCAACGCGCCAACGTTGGTGTTGCGCGCGCACATGCCGCTTCACATGGATCCACAACGCTCCAATCACGCGCATGCAGCCGACTCAATTGGTGGAAACGCCAACAGTGCTGCGCTCCCATTGGGCGTGGGCATTTGACGCACCTGGTTGGATGTCTTGGCCGAGGAAATCGCGTTCTGGTTGGTCGGTCTCTGTCGGGGGAATTCGCGTGTCGCCCAACTCCCCCCTCTTTATATTCTCCGCTTCACCTCGAGCTTGGTCAAGTCGGATAAAACCTCGTAAGGTTATATGTTTGAAAATAGGTAAATACCCCTCCCTGTCGTAAAAAGATAAAGTCAGAGTGATGGTCGTGAACCCATTTTGGACTTCCCTAAGTCAAAAATGGCTACAGAATGACCCAAGAGCTCATGGGACGATTTTCTACGCAAGGCCTCCCATCACACACACTATCATAGCGACGCGCACCATGCCGCCGTCTTGGCACTGGCAAGAGCGATTCGATGCCGTGGACCCGGCAGAGGCCTGCCGTCTGCAGGTGCTCAAGGTGTGTGGATACGAGTCGGACTCTAGAACTGAGAGAATGGGGTTGACTGGATTGCTGTCTCTAGATCCAGAAGCAGATTCCCTACGCGAAATGGCTAAAGGAAAAGAAATTTCAGAATCAATCGAGCGCGAGTTGCTCGGTTTCTGATTCCAATAGTGAAGAAACTGACGCCAAGAAGATCGAGTGTGAGCAGCGCTTCCTCGAGTGGGTGCGGCTGAAGCAACGGCAGAAGACGTCAAAACACGCAGAGGTCGGATCGGACAAGAAAAATAACAACAAGAACGAGCAGGTGTGATGCAACATGCAGCTCCGTAGGTGCTTGTGATTCAATTCGTTCTAAACCGTCGTTGTTCTGAAGCCGTTCGTGAAGCCACCTTCGCTACACGTGAATCCACGAACCAAATCCAAGAAGAGCAACGAGCCTAGTAGCAAGCGGGTAGCCAGCGTCGCCAAAGCCAACAAGGACAAGCACGTTCCCGGAGACCAGAAAGCGGCGGCGTTGTCCGAGTGGGGGCGCCGGAAAAAGTGCGAGGATCGCACCAAACGGAAGCACGAGCAACTGAATCGCCAGCTGCAAGAGCACGCGCAGCGAATCTTGCATCTGACGCGCTGGAAGCGGAAAGATGTGGTGTGTGCGTACTCAACCAACCACCGCAGCTCAACACCATTCTCCTAATAAAGACAGACGCACTCGTGGTGTCAGGTATGAATCTGTATTGCCGATTAGCTGTGATCAAGTTAAATATCGGCATCGACGTGGACTTTGTTCAAGCTCCGCGGAGGCGGCACTCCCTGCTGTGGCACGGTGCCGTCACCTCTCGAGGCCACCTGGATAGTTCTGCGCTTGCTAGGATTGCCAGGGTCGCCTCCCATGATCCGTTGGAGCTCCGGGCTCATGTACTCGCTGTTCAGCTGCGTGTCTTCACAAAAGCAGAGCAGCATCGTGTCAATCGCGCCATCATAAACGCTCGAAAATGCCGACGCCACCAGCCAGGCGAGGATGCAAGCGATCAACACCGGCGCCATGGGCGACGTCACTAGCTGCGTGGAGCCAAGCACATGGAGCTGAGACGACGCCGATGCCGACGACAGGATCACAAACACGGCTCCGCCCGCTGCGACCGTGATCGTGGCCTTGACCACAAACAGCATGAAAAAGCTGATCGAGTTGACCACGGCCACGCGCGCAATGTTGGCGAAGATGAGCTGGAACGACGCCACCGACGCCGAGCAGAAGGACGAGCCGCGCATCGCGATCACGATGTAGGCGCTCTTGGAGAGGAATTTGAGGCACTTCTCAAAGCACCAGAGGCAGCAGCGGACGGCGAGAAACGCCACTTTGACGATCCGGTTGCTCTGCTGGATCTGCTTGCTCTGGTGGTCCACGTACTCCAACACGATACGTAGAAACTGCACGACTGCGATGATAAACGAGCCGAAGCAGAGCGAGCCGAGGCTGTAGCGAACCACGTACTTGAGCGCTCGCACGATCGGAAAGCTAGTCTCGAGTTGGCGCTTGCCTTGCGTGTTAGGTACTGTCCAGTAGTATTGGGCGACGGAGCCGGCAACGGTCGTGATGGAGATGGCCTGGATCAGTTGGTTTGTCCAGAGGAAGCCAAAGAGGTGGTAGCCCAATAGTATCTGCTGGATCGTATCACTGGGCAGCTCCGCGATCGTCACATTGCCTGCTGTGTCCATCGACGAGGCTGTGAGGTTCTGTGCCGCTGCCGTCGCCAGCGCCGCCGTCGTCTGTACGACCTGCGACAGGTCCTTGGAACTGACGATGTACGCAGCAACCGAAACGGCATAAACCACCAGCGCAATGAACAGACCCGTCGGCACGAGCGGCCAGAGCAGCAGCATGGGGAGCGTTCGAATCGCCCGCGAGGCCTCGCGGATGATGGCCACTGCGATCTTGATCCGCTTGCGCATGGCAATGAGCAGCAGCACGATCGCCCCTGTGAGCACCCACATGATATACGCGGCGACCTTGAACTGCAGGCGCGTGGTCTCGTCGCCGGCGATTTCCAGATTGCTTGCGCTCGTAGCAGAGGAGGGATCGCTCGTTGACGTGGCGATGAAAGTGAAGACCGTGGATGCATCGATGATACCTGACCTCACCGAGCAGAACAGACTCATCACAACGAGCAGGACCACGACGAGCCAGCACGTGAGCCACACCACGTGGCCGGCGAAAACCTGGAGCACGACAAGCCACACGACGCCCAGCAGCAGTGCACCTCCGCCGCCGACAAGAAGAATCAGCCCCGAAGCCGCTCGCGTGTCGGCGACAAACCGCCCGAGCGCCTGTGCGTAGCCTTGCAATTGCTCCATGATAGGGTTCTCGGTCGTGGCCTCGACCTCCCACACGTTCTTCTGCACGCGCCTGGCTTTGCAGATCTTCGTGCATAGCTTTTGAACGTACCGCTCGAGCGTACATGCTGGATCGGCATCCACAGGGTCAATGCACGTCTCAGATACGACCGTCTCGTTGGCCGAGTCTAGCGGCAGACAGCGGAACAAGATCGGCGTCGTGGTCTGGACGGTCATCCAGCACGTCGCATTGTCGTACGTGCACACTTGGTTGCCAATGGCGGGGCAGGCGCCCACGCAGACGCCAAAGAGCGGCATCTTGGCGAGTGGCACGTGGCTCGAGACTGCCGCCAGCATGTCGTCGTTCAGTCGCGGGTACGCCGTCAGTGGTTTCGACTCGAGGGCGCCTACGCCGCACACGCTGCCGTTGTAGTCGCGGCCGTAGACCAGGCTCATGGGCTCACCCGAGCGCATTCCGACGATCGCGACGACGCCCATGCCAACCCAGTAAACGAGGAACAGGAGGCAGCAGAGCACGTCGCGACACTTACGACCGCTGGACGACACGAGACCGGATTTGGCAGCTGAAGCTGACACTCCATCGGCTCCGGCACCAGCAGCTTTCTGGTCAACGCGACCACATAGACCCATCGCTGGCGACGAGTATCGTCACGTTGATGAGAAGCACGGAATGGCGGCTCTGTGCTGTGCTGGGGAGTACAGCGGGCTGCACCGGTTCGCCTCAGACTGAGACAGATAAGAACGTTGATCGAGGATCTTGGGGGAATCTGAGCTCAATGCTCCATTTCGATAGGGCTATTCTTACAGAAACGCAGGGGAAATTGCCGACGTCACTGATTGTAGCGTGGCCTTGCGGTATGGTCCCAAGTGCCTATGGCGACTGGTAGCGAATGGACCGAGATCGCGAATGCGCATGTGCCGCTCGCGTTCCTTCTCGGGCGCCGTGCCAGCGAGTACAACTTGCCCACACTGGCGACTTCTACAAGTGGCACCCCTCGCCAGCAGCGCCACTCGTTCGAACTGCCCGAGCACGTTCATGTTCGTCGACGGGAACAGCAGGCAAAACTCCTGCTGGAGCGTGTGCTATCGCAGGAGAGCCGAGCAGGTTATTGCAAGCCAAGATACGAATCGGGCGCGCCGTTGCCGCTGCCACTAGCGCGTGTCACGTCGGCCGATCGTGGGCGACGCGCTCACGAGCTGCAGCGTGTACTCGACCAACTCGACGACGAGCCGCCGCAGCTTTCTTCTACGTCTTGCTCTGGGGAGGATCCAATCGAACTGGTGGAGAGTACCGACGATGCGATGCGTCGAACTGTCAACCAGGAACGCCACGCGTTTGCTGCCACGCATGGCTTTGTTCCGCGAGACGATAGCTTTGTCGAGGTCATTGGAAGCGTTGCGCGCATCCAGCGAGCGCAGAGTCTGCGCCATTTCCACGAAGATGCCAAATACCATTGCGTGAAACAGTTTAAGGCCAAGCAGACGCGCCAAGCGAGGCTGCGCGAGCAGCTTCTCACACAACAAGCCGACATGAAGGCCAGAAATGTTCAAGCAAAAGCGGAGCGACGCAGGCAGGTCCAGGAGGCAGAAGATTGCGAGTCGAACCAGGCGGAAGTTAGCCAACACGCTGCGAGTGTGCGAGCCAAGCAGTCCATGTCGAAGCGCTGGCATGAGCAGCAACAGCAGCTGATGGAGAAAGCGAAGTCGGCGGAACAAAGCGACCTGCTGGAGCGTCAACGGGCTGTGCAGCGCAATCGGTGCGGCGCCAACGCTGCGCTGAACGCACGTCTGGCGTGCTCCTCGCACGAAAAGAAGACAATGGCGAGCATCAAAGGCGTTGGCCCGAGCTTTCAGTCCACGCTGCGCGTCGACTTGGCCGACGAGCCACGAGGCGACGACAATAAAGATGGACGGCTCTTGCTACAGACCAGTTTCGAACAGGAAGAGCAAGAGGACAGCCACGCTCGTTATGCATCCCAGCCTCGATATCGGCTACACGAGCGCCAATACGATATCTTCTTGAAGAGCCAGCTACGAAGTCTCCACCTGGGCGGCGGGTTTGCCTCCAAACCTCGCAATGTCAGTGTGCCTGGTGCACTAGACGAGCACTCCATTGAGACGCGGGCGACAGCTCTCACAGTGGAGCAGACACGACGAGATGCACTGGAGCAATGGAAGAAAAAGCGGGCTGCTCACTGACACTAGCATTCTCTATTAAAAGAGCTTGAGGCGAGAGAACGGATTCGACGCGCCTTGCAGGGGTGATGAGCTGGATGACGCTGATGTCGGGGGTGGGGTGGTGATCTGGGCGATGGGGGCTTCCCCCGCTGGCTGAAGATGGTGGAGAACCGCTGGTCGGCATCGCACGGCGGTGCCGTACGCGATCACCGAGCAGTGGAGGCCGAACACGAAGCGGTTCATGGTCGTGTTGGTGTCGAACCGCACGTTCACGACCGCCGTCGCCCCCAGCGACTGGACACACACATACCCACCAGATTAACATCACGACCAGCCACAGATCGATCTTCCATCCGCCGTTATGTACAAAGTACCTGCGCCGCGTACTGTATGCGGTGGACCGCCTCGGCCGTGGTCTCGTTCATGAGCGACGTGTACGACGGCGCCTCGCCGCCAAACAGTCCGGCCACCGCGACGTACATATCGCTCAGCACCGACTTGGATCGCACCGCCGACGCCGACACGAGTCCGTACTCCTCCAGCACCTCTCGCCCGTGGATGCGGTCGCCTGCAGCAGCCAGCAAAGCACAGTGAGTCCAGTGGGCTTCAGACCTATTCAGCATCCAAATTGGAAGGTTACGCGTCGTGAAATAGACAGGCGGCGCCGAGCGCTTGCTTTCTTCACGCGTGGTGGCGTTGGCGCCGGTCGAAAGCCCGCGCGTGAGAACAGAAGAGCCCGCGCGTGGCGCGGCGGCGGCGGTGCGGCGCACGCGTAGCAGCATTTCGTTGGGTTCTGTTGGCGCGAGCGTGACACAATAAGTAATTCTCTTGTTAGAAATCACCGGAGGATCAGAGTGATGGTCGCCGAGACGACGAGCCCATGTGATCTCAAGATCATCACGCGCAATCCTGACGGTTAGCGCTGTTTGGGGGACCATAAGGGAGACGCTGGATTGCTCTCGTTCTCGATGGCATTTTAATGCAATTAAAATTGTTGAAAATGGGGTTCGTTCGTCCTGGTACTGTCGTGTGGAGCAAAAGCACTAGCGCATCTGCGACAAGCTCGAGCTCGTTTGTATGCGCGGGCTGCGGCGCACGGACGGCGAGTCGTCGGTCAAAAGCGCTTCAGCCTGCTGGTGCGTGCGGCGCGGATATGGCGTTGATGGTCCATGCGCTCGGCTCTCAGACGGTGACTCATCAATCGCCTGTGAATGCAATACATATATACATTTCAGGTATCAGTTGTGAAGGAGGAAACGAGGTAACAGGACGACACAATTGTGACGCACCTCAATCTCCGAGTCGTTCGACAGCTCCGCGCTCGATTGCGCGGGTTGGAACTCGTAGTCACCTGCTTCCGATGCCGCGATCGACTCCAGCTTGCTCTGGTCCTCACCGTCTTTGTGCTCCTCGCTGTAGGTGCTGAAGCCGTCGTCGTCCGAGCGAGTGGAGGAGTAGTGGCCGTCCCAATCGCTCTCCTCGGCGTCGCTTCGAAAGTACGAGACCGTTTCCACTTCGCTGTCTTCCTGCAACGACGCTGCTTTCGGCCCAGATTTTTCATTGGCTCGCGCTGGGAAGCGCCAGGCGCCACGCAACGCCTTCTTCTTCCGACGACCAGCGTTGCGCACGCGCATCCCCACAACACCAGCGAGCACCACGACAGCAGCCACCAGCAGTATCCACTCCAGTGAGAACAGCGACGTCGACGAATCCGCGACCGCCTCGTTTTGTATGGTGGGTGTTGTACCTGGCAACACCTGCGGAGCCACGTGGTCGTGGATCGGTACCTGGTCGCGGGCTATTGCGTGCTGGATTTGCTCCATGACGGCCTCTTCGTCCACATCTTCAAACAACACAGCGACATTATCTTCCGCCGCCGCAATCGCAACCTCAAGTGGCTCGGCAGGATCGCTGTGTTGCTGCTGTTCGTGGACCAAAGTCGTCTTGTTCGCCTCCACTCCTTCTTTTCGGGGAAGTTCCATGATGGTGTCAGCAATCGTCTCCATCAGCCGCCTGCGGATCTCTTTCTTTTCGTCCTCGACCAGTTCGTTCGTGACACTCTGCACGTATCGGCGCAGCGCGTCCATTTCGCTCGAGATCATCAGCTGGTGGCTCGCGCGTTCGCTGCGCATCTTCTCCAAGTGGGACCGCACTTCTTGGACCATGCGCTGTGACTGCTGCTCAATCTCCGTCGCCGCCAAACGAAAGCTGAGCAGTTCTTGCTGGAGCAGATCCAGTCGACGATTCATCTCACGCTGTTCGATACGAGAGAGCATAAACGGTGTCACCTTGGAAAATACACCGGTGAACTGCAGTATCTCGTCCATGAAAATGCCGAGAAGTCCAACGACGGTGCAGCCGACCAAGAAGCCGACCCCCCACGTTGGGAATGGCGCCGTCGCGGCCGCCTGATCGACATGGCCATTGCTGTGGTTGGTATGAGCTGACTGCTCATGATGCCGCGCTTGTTGGTTAGGAGTAGCTTGATGCGGGTGACGAGCCTGATGAGCCGGACTCGTGGGCGGTGTCAGCGAGATGCTGGGAATCGACTGGAACTCGCTGGTCAGCGGCAGGTGCAAGCCCACGTCCTCAGAGATCGCCTCCTGCGACGGTCGAGACGCGTGGGTCGTCGGCTCCGTCGAGGACAGAGGCGAACGAGCGGCGTCAGCCGGATAGTCACTCAGGTCGGACGAGATCTCTTCGCGGAACGGCTGCCGCGGGTGCGGGTGCGGCATACGTACTTCCATCACGGGCGGCGCCGACCACGCCCCGGTCGTGGTCGGGCGGCCGTTGGGGACGCGGTCCTCCTGCTCGTCGGCCTCGCGGCTGCTGTGCTCAGCGGCATCGCGCGAGATGGCCACCTCGGGGAAATGGTGCTCGCCAAAGCTTCGTCGCAGCTCTTCGTCAATCTCTTCCAGCGCGTGGGCAGGGTTCGTGCGTCGACTGGAAGACCGCGTTGCACCTTCTACGTAGCCAGTACCGCCGTGACACCGACCAGTAGCTGCGTCTCTTTGGTTGCCGGCGTATCCGCCGCCATTATCCATGGTGCGCGCGGGCGAGACCAGCTCATAGTACGCGGCGCCGCTGGACGAGGATGCTGCGGCTCCGCTCTGCGCGATCAACTTCCGCCTCAGCCGCGACTGCACGTCGCGCTGCTGCTCTCGCTGCCTGTGGAAAACGTCGGATTCGTCCTCACGCGCGGCTGTTCCTTGCGCTGCAGGTGGCTGCGTGGGCAGCTGCCGCCGGCGCAGTGGCGATGTCGGACCGCCTTTCTGAGGCGGTAGTTCGTGCCTTCGTCCATCCATCACACCAGCGCCGGTGTGCCGCGCGTGCGCCTCTGCTGCAGTGGATCGAGTGTCGGTCTGCGCTGTGTACTGCGCTGTGTACTGCTGCGCCGCCTGGCGCGGGTGCGAGTGCAGCGCCATGGGCGGCGGCGCCAGCGACGAGCCGGCGGCTCGAGTGACCGACGGCGGATGCGACCGCGGCGGCGCTGGCTCGTAGTGCGCGCCCAGCGGAGACTGCGAAGAAGTGGTGGGGGTTGTGTTGTCGCTTTCGCTGGCGTGCGTGTTGCGCCACTGCGCGAGCACCGCACGGTGCGGGTCGTCCGCCATGGTCGCCGCAAGACGAGTGTTCAATTCCTCGTTGGCTCGTCGTGTTTCAGTGATTGTGATTGTGAACCCCACAGATGTCACTAAAGCGAAGGACCGATGGAAAGTTCGCCAATTTTGTAAATTTTGAGATTTGAAAGCAAGATCTGCGAAACAAGGTGACAGAATGTACTGGATTAAAATCAATAAAAGAGTGTCCGTTTTATGTGCAAGTGGCAAAGCACAACAACTACACTGCGCCGACGCCAAAGTTGCCATTGGCGGCCGACAGCTTTTTGGCGGCTGTGGCGCTGTAGGCATTGGCGATGCCCGCCATGTTCTTCATGACCGCACTCTCGCCGCGGTTGGTGAATGCACCGCTGCCCACGAACGTGTCAGCCACACACGAGCGGCCGATCGCCGCCTGGCACTGCGCCCTGTTGGACGACGAGATGGACATGACCGCGCCAGACGACTGCACCGAGTTGGGCAGCGCCGTCTTCTCGAAGTAGTTACCCTCAGAGAGCACGTACGCTGAGTCGGTGACCTCGAACGAGTGGCCCGAGTTGTCGAACCAGTAGTTGTTGGCCACGTGCGCGTAGACGTTGTACACGCCGGTGGTGCCACCCAACTTAGGCGAGCGACCGGACGTGTGGTGGATGTAGTTGTTGACCATACTGACTTTGGTG
>JAADWZ010000605.1:0-17209 GCA_023336445.1 Pythium dissimile
ACTCATGGATAACTTCACCTTAATCGTCTGGCTGGTTCGATGGTTTGTCAACAGCAGCGTTCCACCATTCACTGGAGTCAAAAGTGGAGGCCTTCCCAATCAGGTAAACCACCACCATGAAAAGACAAACACGAGGGAGCTGCCTTCCTATACCCTTATCCCCACGATCCTTGCGCTTCGTACATCCATGGTCTGCCAAATTGAGGCTAGAACTGGACCTGGAAGTGGTCACAAGTTTTCAACCCTGTTGATAACCTTCACAGACGTCGCCATAGCGAAGTCGCAATTCCTGCGTTCCGGTAATTGAACTTTTGCTGGCACTTTCACACCCACTTTTGTCATGCACGGCATTGGTCGGACAATTAAGTCGCCAGACTCATCCATTCTGTACAGTACGGACACTAGTTCATGGATGAGTCGGGCGATGGAAAAGTCAGGCCGCCCACCACAAGATTTGTATGGCTCGTGGATGGGTGGGGGGAATGGATGCCGCTGAGATTGTTCTGTGGATAATTCCAAAATTGTTAACAAGAAAAACGAACCATCTGTGAACTTCGCTTTTTTTTTTGTGTGGCGCCACGGGATTTGGGTTCCCGCTCTCTCTCTCTCTCTCTCTCTCCAGTTTCCATACAGTGTAGTGCCTCTCTCTAGATCTCTCAAAGTTCGTGAACTTTTCGCTTTTGGCTTTGCCAGCAGAAGAAAATGCTTTCGTCCACAGATCAGCATCGTATATATTCTACTTGCACACCTCTTAAGGGAATGTCGTTGTTGCAAGGTGCCGTACCGTACTAGTATCGTGATCAGAAGCATCCCAGCAAGGGCGGACGGGCACTTCGTCGTCGTAGGGCCGATTTGCGGGTTTCTCAGGTTTTCCCATCGCTCGCCACGTGGGCGTTGGACAAGCGGGAGCAGCCTGCTGGAGAATTTCGTATGCTGGCGCCACATCGTCCGTACTGCAATCAATTAAAGTTTGCTTCCTAACGTTTACGTTAAAATTGACCCATGGATGACCAGAACGACACTCTGTGGACCACGGGACATCTGGTATGATTAATGCTTGTCCCCAGCTCCGCCTTCTTTTTGGCATGATTTCGTCACTGGATGCATAGTATTTAACTACCCCAAGCGTCGAGACTGGCGGCTTGTCGTGCAGCTTCAGCTCAATGGTCTCATTCTCGCATTTGCTCCCTTATCAGCACCAGCACCAACTCCCCACCCCACGTCCTCAGTACCAAAATGAAGTGCTTCACTGTCTTCGCTGCTGCGATCGCACTCGCTTGCTCCGCCATTGACTCGGTCAGTGCCGTCGGCGCTGCTGACGTCGCCCCCGTCAACGGAAAGACCTGGAGCTACAAGACCAACGACGCGAGCGTCTATCCGCCGGCCGAGTGGAGCCAAGCGGCTTCGGCCTGCGGCGGCAAGCGCCAGTCGCCGATCGACATTGTGCCCAAGAGCAACTGTAAAGCCAATCCGTCCTCGAAAGGCGTCTCCCCACTCGTGCTCTCGGGCGAGTGCACCAACTACAAGGTCAAGCAATTCTACGACGCGTTCAAGATTGAGGCGGACAAGAGTACGTGCCAGGTCGCGGCCAAAGGCAAGCCATACAAGTTTCTCCAGGCTCACTTCCATGCCCCAGCCGAGCACACGATCAACGGCAAAGTCCACGACGCGGAGATCCACTACGTCCACCAGGCCACCGACGGTTTGCTGGTCATCGGTCTCTTCTTCGAGAAGAAAGCCGACGCCAAGACAGATCCGTTTGTGGCCAACTTTTTCCAGCAGATCAAGAACGTCGACACCAACACCACAGTCAGCGCCACGTTCCCGTCCTTCTTCCCGACGCTCGAGTCCACGATCAGCGCCGGCCGCCTCTTCAATTACCCGGGCAGCCTCACGAACCCAACGTGCGCCGAGACTGTAGACTGGTGGGTGGTGGAGAAGCCTTTGGCGGTGTCGACGGCGGACTTTGACGCGATCCAGGCCGATCTCAAGCGCATTCAGGCGTCGGATGGTGGCAAGGCCGCTCGTCCCGTCCAGCCGCTCAACGGCCGTATCATTTCGTCGTTTTAGAGAACCATGTGGATCGTCACTGTGTCCTATTGGACTCATTCGATGTGTATAAAGACGTGTTTCTTACCCTCTTGCTGTTTGATCGTTCCATTAAGAAGCTCTTTGCCACATGACAATCGTCACGAAGCCGGGATGCAGTGAATATTGAGCGGGCCTGATATGATAGAGGTTGAAAACTTTACCGAAACACCGCCTGGCCGATGGCGTGGACTTCTGCGCCCAGCGACTGCAATTGCTTGTGTGGCAGTGCGTTCCGGCCGTCGAAGAAGAACGCCGGCTTGGCCATATTGGCGTGGAGCTTGCCAAAATCCAACTGCTGAAGCCCGTCCCATTCCGTGATGACGACGACGGCGTGGGCTTGCGCGGCAGCTTCGTACGGATCCTTGTAGAAGAGAAGCTGTCCAGCTGTAGCGGCTTTGCGGGCGGCAACGCCCTGCTGCTCCAGCTCGGCGAAAACATTCTCCGACGTGACATGCGGGTCGTAAATCGCGAGCACCGCGCGCTCGACCAGCAACGCGCGGATGACCGAGCCCGCGACGGTCTCACGGGTGTCACTGGTGTTTTGCTTGTACGCAAACCCGAACAGACAGATGCGTTTGTTGGTGACCGAATTGTACATGCACTCGAGCATCTTCTTGACGAAGCGTTGCTTCTGAAAGTCGTTGATCTCGACCACGCGCCTCCAGTACGCCGCGACCTCGGGCAGATTCAGCGTGTGCGCCAAATAAACCAGGTTGAGCACATCCTTCTGGAACGACGAGCCGCCAAAGCCCAGCGACGCGTTCAAAAACTGACTGCCAATGCGGTCGTCGGTGCCGACAGCGTGAGCGACTTCGTGGACATTGGCGCCTGTGGCTTCGCAGATCGCCGAGATCGAGTTGATACTGGAAATGCGCTGCGCTAGGAACGCGTTCGCGACCAGCTTGGTCAGCTCCGAGGACCACACGCTCGAGGTCAGGATCTTGTCGCGCGGCACCCACTGCGTGTAGATCCAGATCAGCTTGTCCACTGCGGCGCGGCCCGACGGCGTGTCCGCGCCGCCAATGAGCAAGCGATCCGGCTGGATCAGATCCTGCACCGCGCAGCCTTCCGCGAGAAACTCGGGGTTGGACACCACTTCAAACGCCACGTTGTGGACATTATTCGCGCGCAGCACCTCTTTCAACGCGTCGGCCGTGCGCACCGGCACCGTCGACTTTTCCACAATGATCTTGCGGGAGCGAGCGGATTGTGCGATCGTGCGCGCGCAGTCCTCGCAGTTGCTCGTGTCGGAAGCGCTGCCCGCGCCCAGTCCGCTCTGCTTGGTCGGCGTGTCCACGCAGATAAACACCATTTCAGCCTCGTGGATGCACGCAGCGACGTCCGAGCGGAAGAACAGGTTCGCGCCGCGCGTGGCCGCGACGAGCTCCTGAAGCCCGGGCTCAAATAGAGGCAGATTCGTGGGGTTCGCGCTGTTCCATTGGTCGATTTTCTCCGCGATCTTGTCCACGACCAGCACGCGCACGGTCGGGCACTTCGCAGCGATGACCGCCATCGTGGAGCCGCCCACGTAGCCAGCGCCCATGCAGCACACGGTTAACTCGAAGCCGCGGGTCGTCATGATGATACTGTATGCTGGAAGAGGCTTGGTCTCGGTTTGTGAGATCTTTCTCTCTCGTTGAAGTTCGTGGTTGGTGATGTGGTGCACGTTATTTCGAGGACATTAGCACGAGGTTTTGGACTCTCTCAAACCCGAAAATTGGGAAATCTCAATTGGAGAAAAAGGGAATATTTGGCAATTAGCCAAATTTTCCACCATTGGAGCGGGTGCAAATTGACGGAATTCTCCCGAATGAAAAAATCGACCAGAATGGCGACTCGGATCCGTTACGTTACCTTCGACGCCACAGGCACACTGCTGCGCCCACGCGCGCGCATCGGCACCACATACGTCGCGCACTGTCTCCGCTTCGCAGCAGAATCGTCCTCCCCGTCGCCGTTGGCTTCGTCGTCGCTCTCACCAACGCGGCGCGAGGCGTTGGAACGCGCGGTTGACGCCTCGTTTCCGTTGGCGTTCCGCGCGCACACACTCCAATTCCCCAACTTTGGCCGCGACGCGCTCTCGCATACATCGGCGATTCCTTGGTGGAGCCGCGTGATCCTCGCGTCGCTGCCCGACGAGCTCGTGGTGCCGCTGTCGGCGTCCGCACAGCAGCAACTGACCGCGGAGTTGTACGCGTTCTACGCCAGCGGCGACGCCTGGACGGTGTTTGACGACGTAGCGCCGACGCTCGAGACGCTGAAAGCGCGTGGCGTGCGCATGGCCGTGATCTCGGACTTTGACGAGCGCCTGCCGCGCCTTCTGAGCGAGTTGAAGCTGGCGTCGTACTTTAGCGAAGTGACCACCTCGTGGGCATTGGGCGCGACCAAGCCGTCGCCGCGTGTCTTCCAGCGCACGTTCCAGGCGCTTGCTGGCGCCAAGGCGGACCCGACCGCGTTTCTCCACGTTGGCGACCACGTCGCTCGGGACTATGACGGGGCGACAGCGGTTGGCGCCCACGCGAGACTGCTCAACCGCCGTGGGGTTGACAGGACGACGGCGGTGCCACCGACCAACGTGCTATCGTCACTACAGGAGATTGTAGAGTTTGTACCGCTGCTATAAGGCAAACACGTGAAGAAGGAAGCTGTGGGTGGAGTTTCACCGTGAAGCGTCGTGCCGTTTCAGAGTGGAAGCCACGCTCAATGGACTCTGGGCAGGGTCGGTCTTCCGAGGGGTGTGGGAGTGGGTGACCATTGGCGACGCTGCAGCAAGTTGCAGTTCATTTTGTTGGAGGTACATCCAAGCCCACGAACTCGCGTCAAGCACACACAAGAGCAAGCAACGCGCGGGGAGAATGAGTGACGCCGGCGACGACGAGCCGAGTTATGAGTTGCAGGAGGCGGACGACGAGCAGATCGGCCGCATCTGCGACGCGTTTGTCTCGGACTTTGACAACGCGAGCGCGCTGGTGATCAGTGCGGTTGAGAAGGACACGGAGGCGCCGACCGCGATTGTGGAGACGCTGACCGAGATCTTGCGGCAAGTTGAGACGTGGCTGCCAGCCGAGACGGGCGAACGGTTCGAGAGCGAGTTGATCCCACACGTGGCACAAGTGGTGCTGGCCAAGTCGGACGATGCGACCATGGACGCAGAAAGCGTAGAAGCGATCGTCGACTTTCTGGAGATTGTGCTCGAGCGCGTCGCGCGTCGGCTGTTGTACTGCGATGCAAGTTTGCTCCCGACGCTCGTGCGGATCCTGGATGAACGTCGATCGTTCTACGAAAACGCGTCGATCCATTCGCGCCGTGAGAAAAATCCGTTTGTTGACGACAACTCGCGCGTCTCGCCTTTGTACCTGCGAATCATATCGCACTGGGGGACTATCGGCGGGTTCACACTGCTGCTACGTTGTTTGCAAGCGTCAGCGCACCGGGCAGAAAGTAGTGAAGATGACCACGACACGGATCAGGAGAATGGTGGAGAACCCACTTCTATGGCCACCGAGATGCTGTTTTCCTTTGATGCGATCCAGTGCGTCTACCGGGTGGTCTACGTTGTGAGAGATCACCTGTCCCGCGAATTCTTGGTAAAGTACAGTGCGCCGCTGGCGCAATCATCCAGAATTTACGTGACCTCTATACCAGAGGGCAACTTTTCCAGTTTACCGCGGGACAAATTGCTGGAGATTGTCCAGATTGTCGAGCTCGTGGTCGCGTATGCGGCAGCGAACAACTTTAGAGAGCAAGACGAGTACACAGCGTTGATCGAGGAAGCCGAACTGTGCGTGCAACTCTTGCGATTGGACTTGATGCGGCGGTTTTTCACAGCAAGTTCTTTGGAGAAGCGAATTTATGGGCTGGTGGAAATGATGGACCTCTTGAGCAAGGCATCAGCCGCACATACCGAGTTCTACGCCAAATGGATCAATGACGGCGCCATCCTCGAACTCTTGTTTGGAGAGAAGAAACACCCCGAGTTGATCAAGCGAGCAATGCCTCTGCTGCGATTTGTCATCGCCTACAACGTCGAGTCGGCGAGTTGGATCGAAGCCATGTGGATGTGCTTTGCCGGCCGCACTGCACGAGGTGCTGACGCAAATGGTATGCCCACGCCTGCCGTAACCAGTTCATCCCAAACGCACGAGATTGTGCGCGTGATAACACTTGCGCTACTTGTGGAGATCGTGCGTTTCGCCAATTTACAATCGCTACAGCACCTAGTCAACCTTGTAACCGAGTCGTCGCGCGCCGTTGATGCTGATGTAATCGCGCTGCTGACTGCTATCGCAAAGCGCGCAGATTCGCTGCGGAATCCCATCGTCATGCATTTATGGTGTAAGCTTCCCCATTTGCCCAAGATAACGGCCGATTGTGCGATCGAGGAGATCGCCGCTCTCATCAGCTGCAGTCTCGATGAAGACGAAAGCGACCAAGATGAGCTCTTGGATGAGTTTACCCGATTAGCGATTGAATGCGTCGAGTCAGCTGGCGCCTCCATGTCCGTCTCACTTCGACTGATCGAAAAGATTGGCAACCTTGCCAGAGAAAGAGTAGCCGCAGTGCCAGCTACGACTGCTAGACGATTGGTTCCTGCCGTGTTGGCTGAGCTCGAGCAATTTGAGTGTGCGTTCAAGCAAGCGAGCTGTGGGTTGAAGGCTGAAGATTCAGATGAGCATGTTCACGACCTTCGAGAACGGCTACTGGCACTACGAAGTTGCATGATCGTCGCCGGCGTTTCGCGAGTGAACGTACCCAGTCTTCAGATTGTCACGCGTGTCTGGGATGCGTGCGTCTACAAATCGCTCAGTAACGACGATGCCGCCGCGCTCTTTTTCCAGTGGGTCGAGTACTGTTTTCGGACGAAGCTCGATGCCGACGATACGGCTCTTCATCGTCACTTACTAGATCGAGACGTCGTGGAGCAGCTCATGGTGACCAAGTTCCCTACACTCGAGTCGGAGACGATGAGCATGTCAGCGCTTTCGTGCTTTCAACATCTCTTCCGCAAGGTGAACTTTGCGAAGGGTGGAGTGGCCGCGTACACTTCGGAAGGTGTGGCCATGGAAGATAGTGACGAAGAAGTTGAAGACGACACGGAGCAAGTAAGTGACCTTTTAACAGGGGAACCAGTCGTTGGCTTGGACGGGCTCTGGCATTTTGCTCTCTATGCGGAAGATCAGCTCGTCGCGGAAGAGGCGATAACCCTTCTTGCTCGGTATCACTTGGATATTCTTCCGACCCTCGAAGGCTCCGACATCGCCTACACACGAAAGCGCGATTTCATCGAGAGATGCATCCGCCCTTTGCGGCAAGCCGAGTCGGACTATGCCGCTGCTAAGGCGACCACTGAAAACAACAACGCGGTGTCGCTCGTCGATCGGTGCTTGGACTGCTTACGGTACTTTTTGGAGGCAAATCAAACCCCGACCAAGAAAAATGTCCCCGACGAATTTACGATTGGTGGGTTCATCGATAGCGGTGCGCAGCCGATGGACAAGTTTGCGTTGGCAAGCCTCGAACAGAAGCTGCAGTTGCTCGACACGTACCCGTCACCCATGAAAGAGTTGGTTTCGGCCGGTCCGAATTCGGAGAATGGCACCCCAACAATGTTGTACAACGGACCGCGGCGACCAAGCTGGAATTTCAAGCAACATCATGCGATTCTCGAAGCAATTCAGGATGACTGTGACAACGAAGTGAGCTCATTGGCACGTGAGCTAGACGATGAGCTGAACGTTGGCGGCGACTTGACGCTGGCACAAGGCATCATGCGGCGTGGTGAACTCAGCATCGAAATCCTGACAACCGAGCGGCGACTCTCGATTGACACAGGTGTCGCTGGAATTTTGAGGCCAACCCAGATGACAACGTCGCCGTCCGTACAGGCCAGACCAAACCTTCAGTGGTTTGAAGGCTGGCATCCTCAATCGAGACACGGGCCAGATTTCGTTCTCGAAGGTATGGACATCGATCCCAACGAGTCAGCCTCCAGCGTGTCGAAGGAAATGCATCTGCCGGTCGCACAGCTGCTCGTGAACTGGCCCAGATTCTTCGATTCGCTGTTCGAGTTGGTGCTCTGGAAAGAAGAAGCGACCTCGAAACGTGCGTGGGGATTGTTGTGCCAACTTCCGATCAATGGTGACATTCTCAAGCAAATGGTGCGGCTGAGACCTGCCGCCAACGACGACGTCCAGTGGTCCGACGTGCTCGACCCAGCGTACGGATTCAGATTGCTCTACTCCCTTAGGCTTGTTGAGGCGTTACTTCTCCCATCTCTACAGAACCAAGATCCGATACGATCGGAAGACGCGGTGAAACGCCAATGGCGCGAGCGCTTTCTTCGACTGGGCGGTTTCCAACATTTGATCTCTGTGCTGGAAGAATTGCACTCTCGCCTCGACATGACGCAAGTCGATGTGTCGTGCTTCGGTGCGCTTTGTCGAATATTCGCGTATTTTGCAAAGCTGCTCCATTCTCCTTCCTCTCTCATTGATCAGTCTTCACCGTTCGATTCCCGGCTGCTTCACTCGACGTTACCCCTTACGTTCTCTCGCTCTGGAGAATATCTCCGATCGGTTTTTCGGACCTCATCCAAGCTTCTCTGGCAAAACGTCTCTGGCGAGCATGATGGAATCACCGCTGTGTATGCGACTGAGTTGTTTTGCGCGTTCGTTCCGCACAATCCCACACTTGCTATGGTGGAGCTCACTCACGACGATCCAGAGGGCATTCGTCGCTGGCTACAAGCTGTGCTTGTGAACCAACAGTCCACTCGTTTGCGCACGAAGGTGAAGGAGTGTGTAGTCGACATGCAGGAGGCGTGTGCTTCCCAGAACAACGCCTGGGTTTTCCTAGAAAAAATGCTCAAGGCTGCGTTGGAGGTTGCACTCAGCACCGATGCGAGTGCCGGTATGCGCGCAACTGAAACCTTGCCTCGTGAGTTGCTCGACTTGGTTGTGAAGCTATCTCCTCATGCGGCGCGGATTACGGATTGGATTGTGGCGTCTTCCATGGTACCGCTGCTGCTCATGAAGATAGAGAAGTTTGCCAAGTTTGACCCCGACTCGTCCTTTGGCAATTACCTGCGTGTGCTCGCAGCACTGTCATCCCAGTCAGGAAAGCTACGCGACGCCGTGGTTTCGTTCTGCCCGAGCTCGGCGGAAACTGGAGCTGAAAACGTTCCCTGGATCATCGATCTCCTGGCTCATCGCGTACTATGGGCCACGCATGCCTCGCCTGCGGATGAAAAGTGTGCTTTGGACGTCGAGACGCGGAAAGCTGCTCAAGATGTGATCGTGGCTGTCGTGTTTGATCCGTCTGTGATATCAAGTGGTCGAGCCACCGTCGTGTTGCAGTCCCTCCAAGGTTTCTATGACCAAATCCAGGCTCGTCTAGCTGCCATGGGACGGCCTTGGGGTTTCCGTCCGCGAGATGAACTGCAGGATGTGACGACGAGCCAGAACTGTTTCGCCGGCCTCATCAACCCAGGCTGCGTTTGTTACATGAACTCACTGATGCAGCAATTGTTCATGATGCCGTCGTTCCGGAATGGTCTCTTGACCATCAACGCGGCCGCCACAAACACAGAGTGGCGCACGGAAATCGCGGAGCTGCAGAAACTGTTTGTATCACTCACTCTTTCGCAGCGGAAGGCGCTCGACCCGACTGAATTCGCGTTAGCTCATCGAGACATGGACGGCAACCCAACGGATCTGAACGTGCAGATGGATGCGGACGAGTTCTTTTGCCTGCTACTTGACCGAGTCGAAACATGTGTTCTTTCTGGCAACAGCAGTGGTCAAACCAAGCCGGCGACGTTCTTGGACGAGTGCTTTGGGGGGGTGCTCGTGAACCAGATCCTGACCGAGAATGGCCATTTGTCAGAGCGAGAGGAGAAATTCTTCGCGTTGAGCTTAGACATTTCCCAGAAGCAGCACCTACCCGAGTCTCTCTCTTTGTACGTGCAAGGCGAGACATTGGACGGAGACAACGCGTACTACTGCGAGCAAGTGAAGAAAAAAGTGAGCGCCACAAAGCGTGTGTGTATCAAGCAACTGCCGCGGACGCTTGTGTGCCATTTGAAGCGGTTTGAATTTGATTTCGACACGATGGAAAAGATCAAGATTCACGATTACCTGTCGTTCCCGGAAGAAATCGACATGTATCCTTACACGAGTGAAGCGTTCGCCACGAAGACCAGTGAGAAGACAGATGAGACGAAACCCGCGATGATGTACGACCTCGTCGGAATTGTCGTCCACTCTGGCTCATCGGATATGGGCCACTACTACTCCTTCATCAAAGACCCTGCGACAGTGGAAAAAGGACATGCGGCAACTTGGTTCGAATTCAATGACCAAACCGTCAAGCCGTTCGACGTGGCGACGATGGGTGAAGAGTGTTTTGGAGGCGAAGAGATCACACAGAAATGGGATCACGGAGCGCGTGCGTACGTGCCAGTGGTTCAGCGCAAGCGCCGGAGCGCGTATATGCTGGTGTATCAACAGCGCGAACTGACCCAGCCAAAGATGGCTGCTGACTGGAACGCTACCCCTGAGACCGTGCAGAAACTGCGTGAGAGCGTGTTGAACGAGAACCAAGAGCTCCAGCATCTTGTAAATGCCACGGCACTGGAGCATGGACAGTTTCTGCTGACTATTGTCAAGGCGAGTCTGGCGTCGCCACAGGAGGAAACTCCAGAGGAAGATGATGATGAAGAGCTTCAAATTTCAGAATCTACTGCCTTAACTGCCTCAACTGCGGACGAACTGTTTGCTGAGATCCAAAGGCTCAACAAAGCCGACGTACTGGCTACAACTGTCGCCTGTCAGCACGTCTTTGGGCTGTCGAGTTTGCTGCACTCTGATGACGAGACAACGATCGCATCGCTTCTAACTAGCGTCGAACAGTGGTTGGAAGCGGAGGACGAGGCCGGCGTGGAGACACGACTGCTCGTTTGCAAGTGGCTGCTACGCAGGGTCATTGCGAACAACTCGACTCCCAAGTTTGGTCCAAAGCTTGCTCCGCGCTCCTGGCTCTTCGATGTGCTCATCTTCTGCGAAAAGCGGCTGTCTCTCGTTCAGAATTGCTTTTCCGTTTTACGACGAGCGCTAAATTACGTGGTCGCTAACGGTCGGGATCAAACGGCTGCCACTGAGTTCCTTCGGTTCCTGAGTGAACTGTTTTACGAGCGAGAGCATCTTGACATCGAAGACCCGGCATCTGGCAGTCAGTTTCCCGTTCCACAGACGTCGATCGTACATGGAGTGACACTGGTCGTCGCGTTTCTGAACGATTGCGTGACTGAAGACGTAAAAACGCTTTTGCTCAAGACGGGCTTCGTGGACCGATTCCTGTTTAGCCTTCAAGACAATGTATCGCCAAGACGATCAAGCACCTCCGGGATGGCTCCTCTCTCCAGTCGCGTGCGGTCGTGCACGTTCAGCCAAGAGCGACAGCTGCTCACGCAATTGTTCGACTCGCTCGAGTCTGATGAGGCGAGCGTGCTGGAAGATCCTCGACTGTTGATGAGCCAAAGCCTGTTGAAGAACATGATTGTGTTTGATTTCGACGAGTCGCTCACGCCGCTCATCCTTCACACGATCCACCACCAATTGACGCGACTCCAAGCCGAAAAATTCATGTCGCTCTTGCTGGCCGTGCTAGAAGAAGTCAAGTCAACTCACCTGGAGCAGCTTCTTGGTGTATTTAGCGCGCTGCTGGACGCTGAAGACCATACCAGTGTGACGAATACCTTCCCGTCTGTTCATCAGCACATCTTCTCGCCCACGAGCGGATTGATGGAGGCGGCAGCGTACTACCGCGACCACCGCACGCTGCACGAGTACGCGTTTTTGCTGGTGGAGTTCGCCGCAAAAAAAGGTTCATCGTTGCCGCGGCTGCAACGCTACTTCCAAGACAATGAAGAGGTTGTAGAGCAAGTGTCGTGGGTGCGGGACTGGCTTGGCAGCTATTTGGATGCCAGCGGAAGAGTCCGGCAAACTCTGGATGACAAATCGATAGACGTGACCGACCAACAAGAAGATTCCACGCTGGAGCAGGAAGTGCGGGATATTTTCCGGAAGGCAGAGCGCGCATTTGGCTTTTCAATGCTGAAGAAACGTGACGACCAACTGCTTCGTGTCGACGAAGCCCTCACCGTCGAGGCGCTGGACGACACCGACGACCTGCTTCTCTCTAGCAGCGACGGCAAATACCAAGACGACGACGAGAATGGCGATGAAGCGGACGCTCCACTCGCCAAGGCGCCAACGCGGAAGCAGTCACTTGATCTTCTCCGTCGCCCGATCAATCAGAAGCCGATTCTAAATCGAGCACATGAGGACCGCAATAGCCCCGAGCTTGAGGGGGAGGAGGAGCCCACGTCAACCTTCGTCGTCCACGCCCACATGAGCTCGGCAGCGTGATCCCCTAGCAGCTTCGTTGATTGCTGCTATATCCCTCCCCCCATTCCCGTGGTTTGAGCCAATTATGCGGTTTGAGGATCTGTCACGATTCTAAAAATTGGCCAATTCGTTGCATTTGGGTGCAGTGCAGTATGAGGTCATCACGCATTCCATCGCGCACGCACCTAGATGATTGCAAGATCGTTCCACACTGAGAGAGTGCATACAATATAGCTACATTGATCAACTACCAAAGGGATTTCGTCCTATGTGAACCACCTCAACCGAGATCAACTATCGTTTCTGTAAGTATCATTCTGAGAGCTCTTTATTCTGTGATTGCTGGGATCAACCATGGAGAGCGAGCTGCCGCGCGAGAGCGCGCTGTTGCTGGCGCTACTGGCGCAGCTTCGCTTCCAGTGGACGCTGCAGAGTGACCTGGAGGAGCTGGAGACGCAGCTGCGTGCGGTGGGCGTGAGTGCGGCGCCCGGCGCGCGGTTCCAAGTAGTCGCGACGCTCGTCGACACCAAAGCGATCGCGATCGGCGACAAACTGTTTGTCCACTTTGTGGCGCGCGACGCGTCCACGCGTCTCAGCCTTTTGTACGGATGGAGCACGTGTGTGTGTGTGTGTTGTTGTTGCGTGGATTCCAGACGCTGAGCGTGGTGATTGTAGGCTGTCAGAGTATGTAAGAAAATCAAGTGGGGACGTGGATGACAGAACCCACGCGCGGGTGGGGGAGTGGACAGTCAGCACGGAGATGCTGCGCTGGCGGTATGTAGTCTGATATAGTTATAGCACGATAAGATGCAGAGGATTCCAGAGTCTTACGGCCCATTGCCGGATTTGTCTGCATGACAGGTTGGAGCGGAATGTGTACCCACTCTTTCTCAGCTCACAAGAGCGTCTTCATGCCAGTACGAGTGCCGACGCTGAGCTGGGGCGATTGCCAGAGCCCCTGCTGCTGCGTATCGCGCCGTTTCTGTCAGGTTCTGAATATTGCGCCGTGACGCTGAGCAACAAGGTGAGCATGTCCACACTGTCTGTATTGGGTTGTTTATCCCCACTGGTGCTGACGAGTGAGCTTGTCAATGTTGCAGTTTTTGAACCAGTTTGCGAACCAATCCGACATTTGGCATGGATATCTCACAAAAGGTGGGCGTTCAAGCCTACAGAAACACAGTCGATGACGGGTTAATTTGACTCTGTGTTGCAGATTTTCCTCATTCAGCCGCCGCTCTCAGTCGAGCTACCGCGAGCGCACAAGAAGCCAAAGAGATCTACGTGAAGCTCCACCGAGAAGTCAGGCGAGTACAAGAAGCCAGACGCCGCGTCTGGGGAAGTTTGCTGCTGCCACATGAGGGTCGCCACCGATTCGATCCTATCATTCGGCCCCCGTCACCCAATTTCATTCGACCGCCTCCTCCGCGATTCGGATGGCACTAGCCGAAATTAACGCCAAGACGATTTTTGCAGCTCCAGTACGAGCCGGATACAAATGCAGAGGAGCCAATTTCTGTGCTGTTTCTTTTATTTTTCCCGCCACAATTGCGAACCACAAAATTCTATTTTGTTTTTTTCTCGCAGATATTTTTGTCTATTCTCGGGTGTTCTTCCAGGGATCCTGGGTCCATCATCAAGCGCTAACGGGGCGAACAAAGAGCTTCCTTTTGGACGGACTTCGACAGAAAAATACCGATGCGCTGGAATGCGGCGCCGTCCGGGTTCGACGGCGCGCTCGCGGCGGTTCCGGTGACGCTACTCAGCCGCGAGGAAGACGCCCACCACCCAGCGCACACACACACTAGTCGACATACCAAGGCGACACCGCCGACCACATTCGCTCGACGAACACGACCAGTCAGAACTACACGCGTCCCTGCTTTATCCACCGAACGGCCAGCTACACGGCGGCCGTCGTTTGGCGCGCCGTCGGATACACTCCGTCTCAGTTCGACAGTGGTGGTGACGCCACGAGTGATCGACCACCACACGCAAGTTGGTCCGGAGGAGCCGCCGTCGACACGCGCTTTCGATTCGTACAACAAGTTCATTGTCTGCGCCGGACACTCAGTGAGCCCACGGAGCAACAACCTGGAGGACGAGGACGCTGAACTAACCGCCATTCCAAACCTCCCGCTATCGAGTCTCGCGTCCCACCCGGTGGCAACCACCGAGACGCCGCGGTCGCATCGTGGTCTGCAGCGCACCGACTCGGAGCTGGAGTTCATCATCAGCGAACTGCGTGAGAAGATTACGCTTCAGCAACGCACAGCCAGCAGTAGCAGTCAGTCGACACCACGAAGCGACGACGACAACTCAAACAACCAGCACTCGCGCAAACATCTCAAGAACCCGGTCGAGAAGATGTCTCTCACAGCGTCCTCGTCCAATCTACAGCTGCGTCGCCAGACGTCGGCGAGCCACGTGCACGCCACGCGCCTGGTGAACGAAGGAACGGCGAGTATGGTAGTCCCAGCGATTCTTTCAAGCTCGGCGTCTCGCGGCTTGCTGACCAGCGGAGGAGCAAGCGGCGGTGGCTCAAGTACAGTGTCTTCAACGCTACCGCACCGCCATCACCACCAACAGCACTCGCAAGCACAAGATGGGTCTGTAACTGCACAGCAGAGTGACGACAGCGACGGCTTCCGCATTCGAGCCTACTCAAGCGGCGACACCAGTGGGTACAGCGTGGTGTCGAATCCGCACTTCGCCAGCTCGACTTCTCTCGGCCAGAGCCTTCCAAGCTGTGGACCAGTGGCACTGCCAACCGCCGTGCAGGTCGCGAGCGTGGGTCGCCGCACCCACAAGCTACGCGTACGAACACTCGCGGATGTAGACCTGAACCTCGATCGAGTGGCCGGGGACAATGGCGACTACAGTATCGACGCCGGTGGATCGTTCTCCCCCGTCGGGCCGTGGATGAGTGACTACGAGTCCAACGCACCGCTAGCCTCGTCGCGATCTACAGCTTCGTTATCGTCCCCAGGATCGTTGGCTGCACGAGCACTGGCGCCGGCGGAGCTGTCGCCTCGCAGTCGGCTTCTCTGGCTCTCGGACTGCTGCAGCGACGACGCATGGAGTGTTCCTTCTATGCGCGTACTGGAGCTGCTTCGCCCTGGAAATCACCACATAGAGCTCTACTACCGTCCCGCGAGCGCCGTCGAGCACACACGTCGCACTAGTAAATCTACTTGTGGGATGACGACAAGCAAATCGCGAGCCGTGTCCGCTAAGACGCCGACGGCTTCACGAAGAGCCAGCAGTGGAGCTCCTTACGAGCCCAATGGCACGTCCAAGCAACCCCCTGAAGCACTCGGTCCGACGCGGACAACGCATCGACCGAGAAGCGGTAGTGGAAATAATAGTAAAAGTGCAGTGGCCAGGAGAGGGGGGTCGTCATTTCGCGCATAGAAAGTACCATCGAAATCTAACACCTTGATGGTTTCGTAGAGGATAACCGCCATCGAGCCGTGTGGGTTCCTCTCGACTGCACTACTGGAGTATTGAAGTCAAAACCACTGGTTGTTGTCCGGAACAGTACACACACAAGCACACCAATCGAGCTCATTTACCCTCACCAAAACTGCGGGATGTCACCCACCGTTTACCAACGAAAGGGCTTGCAAAACTGGCATCTGCGATTAGTGATCCTCGACACCTCACTTCTGTAGGCACTTACTTTAGTATAATTTACGCGGAGTTCGATGATGCTGTTACAATTTGGTTGGATGAGTTCTGCGACCAGCAGCGCTAGTGATGCCACGCAGTGCTAAGCGATGCTGTATATAATCATAGTACGTTGTACTATTGAGCAACCATGACAATGGGAATAATTGACCGAGTCCAGGCGTTACGTCTGCCAGAGTTTGCACTTGGTCGGCGGGTTCATCTTGCTACTAGCTTTGCACTGGAACGTCTTGGCGAACGCATCGCTGTTCATGGCGGCGCCGTTGACGCGCCACTGAGGAGGCGCGTGGGCACCCGACGTATGAAGCTGCTTTTGGTATTCGTCGCGGATCTTGGTGCACCACGACAGCCCGTACGATACGAAGAAGAGCTTGTCGGCCTCAGCGTCGCTCACGCCGTTTTTGCTGAAGGTTGCCCCGCTCTTCATCCAGTCGCGGAAGGCGTCGAACGCGAGACTGAGCCCACCATTGTCGGCGATATTCTCGCCGATCGTGAGGCTGCCGTCGACGTTGCCGACGGGTTTGCCGCTAGCACCAACCGCCACGAACTTGCTGTACTGGTCCTTCATGCACTGGGCGCGCGTCTCGAACTCCTTGGCCGATGCGGCCGACCACCAGTCGAACCTGTTCCCATCACCATCGTAACGCCTGCCGGTGTTGTCAAAGCCATGGATCAGCTCGTGACCGATGACCGCGCCAATCGCACCAAAGTTCTGCGCTGGGTGCGAGCTGCCGTTGAAAAGCGGCGGCTGCAGGATGGCGGCAGGAAAAATCATTTGGTTCTTCTGACGAGAATAGAATGCGTTCACCGTCGCAGCGGACGTGCCCCACTCTGTTTTATCCACTGGCTTGTTGACGTTGGCGAGAGTGCGCACCCACTTATCGTTCCAAATCGCGTGGATATTGTCGAAGTAGTTGTCGCGCTTGAGCACGAACGGATAGCTCTTCTTCTTCGTCGAGCGACCGATCAAGTTGGAGACCTTGCTCAGCTTATTCTGCGCTTGCTTGCGCGTGGGCTCATCG
>JAADWZ010000606.1:0-17204 GCA_023336445.1 Pythium dissimile
CCCCCCCCCCCCCCCCCCCCGCGCCGCTAAGACACAAGAGCTGCAGGATCAGGTATTCAGGTACACAGCGAGGACATTTGTGTTAAAATACACCGCGGATGATAGTCCCAGAACGCACTGTTGTTGTGGCTCCTCGAGTGCCAACCTGAACGAGTGTATATGGTGCACAGTCCAAACTGCCTTCTAGTGATGGATTTCTCAGTTCGTCCTTGAGCAGATATTTGTGTTGGCTCGCAGGTTGTTCTTTCTCTTCATTCAATTCACTTGTTGTAGAGATCTTGTCAGCCAAGCCGGCCAGTGAGATGTTGGTATTACTTTTGGTTGTCAATTAGTGGTCTTTTTGGCCCCGTGAATCGGAGGCTAACTTGACCCACCAAGTGGCCATATTCCGATTGCACATACCTGGGACAAGCGCAGTTCGGTGGCTGGCAAGTCAGTCACTTTCTGCCCTTGCTATCCGCGTATCAATGCAGTGAAGCGTGCCATCGAGTAGCCATTGAGTATAGTATTCGGAATGGACGGTGACTCGCCTCGAGTAACCTGTGTCGTGCGGAGTGGAAGTTGGAACCGTTGCAGGCAGCTAGCTTTCTTGTTTATTTTTTGGTGATGATCCTAATCTAGAATAGGATGTGCTGCGAGAGGAGTATCTTGAGTGGACGGGGTCATGGCGTGACGATCCGCTCGCGTGTCAAGTTGTAGATGCCAAAAATTGGAGGGCGATGGCTCAAAAGTGGTGGCCTGGAATATATTGCTCCGCGATCTCCAAATCGTCGCAGCGTTTGGCCACGGAGGGTTCTAAAATGTTCCAGATTTCAATTAAAATCTTGCAGAAACCCATATCGCAGTCTGCGTCGAACACCCAGTTCATTCATCTTTGACAGTACTATTTGATTCCACAAGTTCATTTCAGTCTTTCTCCAACACCATCAACTACTCTTCTAAACGGGGTATATATATTCGAAGGTCTCTACGTCTTCCTGCCAGCATCCGTCGAAGGACTTCCAAATGGCCTCGCACGCCACATGCCACGCAGTCCACGTCCCCTTCTCCCCCTCTCACTCTCTGCCTCTCACTCCGCAAGATCCGCGCTGCGTCAACGAGCCTGTCAGTCACGCTCCACCATGTCGACGCCGTCGCCCGCCACGTCCGCCGCCGAGATCTTCGAGCCTGAGCCCGAGCCAGCGCCAACGCCACCACAGAAATCAACGCCAGCGCCACCAAGTCCGCGCAAGAAGACAGTGAAAGACCCGGTGGCGCAGCGCGCTGCGTACTTGGCCAAGCGCCGCGAGATCAAAGCGCGCACGCGCTCGCGGCTCAAGGCGGCGTCCGCCTCGCTCAGCGAGCAGCACGCGCTGTTACAAAAGCAGGTGGATGCCGCGCTCGCGCAGTACCGTGCGAGCACGCGCGCGGTGCTCCACGACCGGCTGCTGGAGCAGCGTGGCGAGAGGCTGCAGCAGCTTTGGGACGCGTACGTGGACGCGCTCGGCCTCCAGGAGCGGATTGCGCAAGAGAACAAACAGCTGGTGGACTGTATTAACGAATTTGTCAAGATCGAGTGCCGGCTGTTGCTGCCCGAGTTTACCGACGAGGCTACGCCTGAGTTAACAAGTGGTGGTGGTGCCGGTGGTGGTGCCGGTGGTGGTGCTGCTAGTATGGACCCGATGGTCGAGCGGAAAGCGCAGCTACTGCGCAAGGCACAGACCAGCAGCACGCGCACAGCTCGACGCGGGTACTGGACGCAGTTCCAAGACGAGGTGGACGCGCCGTTTTACTTTGAGTTTTACCGCGAGGACCAGTGCAACGCCGTGATTGCGCGCCATTTTGAGAAAATGCAGCACGACATCAGCGCGGCCTCGGCCAGGCAGTGTGCGTTTTCAGGTGGCTGCTACGGCTGGCAAGGCTTTGGCAATATTGACGAGCAGGACCCAGCGCTCGTGCGGTTCCAGTTCCGCAAGGCGCTCACGCGGGCGAGCAGCTCAGATCTGATGGACGAGATGACGAGTGAGACCAAGCGGATTTTCCATGCCCCGGCGCTGTACGCCAGGCTGTACGGCATGAGAATGGAGTCGCAGACCATGCAGCGTGTGGACGCGCACTCGACCGTGCTGCTGCAGAGCATGTCGGACGAGCACCGCACGGTCAGCATGCGCAGCTTCATGCTGTTCACTTGTGTGGAAGAGCGGCTGCCGCCCACCGCCGCCAGCAAGGGCAAGCCGCGGCGATGTATGACCATCATGAACATGTTTATCCCGCCGCGCGCTCAGGACGTGGCCGAGAATGCGATGAGCAACCCGCAGAAGATGATATTGTTTTTGACCGAATGTCTGATCTTCATGCGGCTTGAGCAAGTGGACGAGAACGATCTGCAGGTGATCTACGGTGGCCACGCGCACTGTCTCAGCCCCGAACTCGCGCGGATGTGCGTGGTCGAGTCAGTCAGCTCGTTCTTCCGCTGGGTGCAGCGAGTGATCCCGGAGCGGCTCGTCATGTTCAACTGAGGCGGTCCAAGACGGAGCCGCGTGCTTGAAAAAAATTGAGCGAATCAGATAAGTTTCCGAATTATATGTTGACGCTGTCAAGCGCATGCTGTGTTGTAGAGCTTTCATACCAGCCGCATTGGTCGTTGCAGTTGCTACAATGCTTGTTGTGCAGCTCAGTGCATTGAAATTGATATGATGAATTTGAAGTCTATTGGGCGCGATTAATGTACCTAGTAGCTACGGAAGGACTAGAGTCCTATGACATGACTGAGAGATCAACATGGCGTTCGAGGAAGGTGGCCATCCATGGACGAATATCGTTGCTGAGGTGTGCATGAATGTCCACATGACCTGAGCGTGCCGTTGGATGGCATAGTTGAGAACTAGCGGCCGTATCCATAGCTTGGTTGGCAGGGAATCTGCCATTTTGTTGTACGCCCGGACGTGATGAGTTCAATGGCATACACCAAGCTGGTCCACCAGTCGACCTGCTTCACGTAGAGACGGAGGAGGTGTAGGTTCTTGGGCGGCCGGTAATTCTCAGCGCTGCCGAAGAATGAGGGCGCTGTCGCCGACTACTGCGAGTTGTGGCCCGCGGTGGTGGCGAGCTGCGCGCAGCCCTGTGAGCAGACTGCGGTACTCAGCTTGGTTCTTCGTGGTAGACGAGTGAGCAAGGCTCATCGCCGCGCTCCAGACAATCTCGTGGTCGCCCGTGACAGGGATAACTCGAACGACGACAACTCCGGACCCGCCAGGGCTGGGGTTGCCGCGGGAGCCTCCGTCAAAGTAGAGGACATGGACACACTCTAGTGGCGGCGGCTGAGAGGCAGTCTGAAGTGCCGTGGGGTGGACGGCATCAAAGCCGCTCGTAGTTCGCGAAGGAGCGGCGCGTGGATCTTGATCGCTTCGGTGGATGAGATTTCCAAGGTTTTTTTTGGCAGCTCGCATCGTGGATCACCTCGATTGATCCAAATTGCGCCCTATGTATCGTTAAGGATGTATGCGGGCGAACGCCAGATTTCGTTCAATCTCAGAAGGGGGAGGGGGGGGGTTATCGAGAAATCAAATGGATTGTCGCGGATGTCTCATCCAAGATACCTCCCTCGCAGCCCCAAGTATAGCTCGGCTTTGGCGGTGTTATCTTTAGAGCATTAAGGGCTTCTACGCGCATGGCCAGGCGAGCTCATTGTACAATTTTCGCGCTTCGACCAGTCCAGGAACAATGCCTCGCAAGCCGCAAAAGCTCGCCAAGGACAAGCCAACGCCTGCCAAGAGTAGTGGTCCTGCTGTGGCGTCTTCTTCCGCTGCCTCGAGCGCTCTACGAAAAGGTTTGAGTTCGGATTCGCTAAACATGATTTCTAGAAGTAAATTAAAAAAAATTTTATTCCAGTCTGATCGATGACTAATGTGTCATTCAGTTGGCGGGATAACTTTGCACAAGCCCAGCAGTGCGTTCACAGTCGCCGCCGACAAAAGCTTGAATGAACACAAGCAGCTCAGCTTCATGAAGCGGTAGACAACCACCTACATCATTCAAAATAAATGAATTGTGTGGACTCAACTTAATTCAACACATACGTCGCCACTGCACCATCTATCTTTCAGTCACTAGAGCTGCTGTCAACCACCTTCATTCTATTCGTACCTTCTTCGCAGCTAAATCGGGCATGTTGTCAAATATATCTACCGAGGACGTAAGAGCCAAGCCTACCTGTGAGCTCGTGGGTAGGGGAACGACGTAAGAAGTTGTTTTTCTAGTCGAGCCAACCAGCACCTGTTTCAGTAGACAAGTGTTTCCCCACATTACCAGGATTGACATCTCTATTCAATGGGACGTGCTGGTCACTGTTCCCGCTCGTCCTCATCCTCCAACGGCCATGCTCTGTTGAGCTCCAGCTGGGCTTGGAGGCGCAAGTTCCAGCTGCTGTTTTCGGCAGGGCATCGTGGCCCTCAGGGCCTAGGCACTTTCATTCAGCATTTCCCCGATCACGACACAAACAGCACTGAGCCATGCTCAGCCCCACCTCGACCCAGCTGCAATCCCAGCCTCGGCAGCGCATCCAAGTGCGTGGCGTCGAACGCTTCATGGTCTGGACGCCGGAGACGTGCTTCATGGTCGTCCACACCATGTTGCTCCACGACTCGTCCCCTTCTTCCACCGGCCTCGACGCGCTGTTGCGTCATCTCCCACAAGCGCTTCTCCACACCTTCAACCGCCACCCGCGCATGCGAGCGCGGCTCGTCGCCGACGAGTTCGCGACCGCCGAGATCCACGACCACCTCACGCTGGACGACATCGCTGCCCAGCTGCTTCTACAGATCGAGAACAAGCCCAACATGGAAGCTGACAAATGCGGAAGCAGCGCCTGGCAGTTGTTCATCCAAGAGCGAGCACGCACGCCGATCGACCGGTTCAATGCATTTCCTTTTGAGCTCCACGCCTGGGTGGACCACGCTGCCCACAAGATTCGACTCACACTCTTCTCGGACCACTACATGTCGGACGGTAAGTCGGGCGCCACGATCCTCAACGATGTGCTGGCCACAGCAGCAACGCTGTCAAGGGATACGTATGATACGACGGCTCTTCTTCCTAGGATGCCACTGCGAGGCTCCGTGTACGAGCAGTCATTCCACTCGCGCACGTGGATGCACCCGCTGCTTCGAACAGCGATGAGCTTCGGAGCCAAGGCCTTGATCAAGCTGGCACCGCCGTTCTCACCGCTGATCAAGCCCCGCTCTGGCCACGCGGCGTTGAGCGCTCCACCGCCGATCAATGCGTCGACCATGCGTTTCGCGACGGGCTCCCGTCCGAGCTTGGAGAGGCTTGTGCAGCGCTGTCGGGAGGAGAAGACGACGTTCTTCGGTGCGCTCACGGCTGCGATCATCGTGGGTTTCGCCTCCGTGGTGGAAGCTCCCAGCGACGCAAAGTTCAACATCAAACTTGCGCTGGGCTACGACATGCGCAAGCGGATGACCGAGCCGGTGGAAGAAGAGACTGTCGGCTTCTATTCGCTGTCCGGAATGATCGAGCAAATCATGGAGGGCGGCGGCGTTGTACCTCAACAAACCGGCTTCTGGGCCATCGCGCGTGCAGCAAAGCAGGAGGCGGATGCCGCACAGAATAGCGCGGCTGTGACCACGATCGCTCCTCTGCTGATGGACCAGTGCTACCACTCACAGGTCGCAGCGTCGTTCTTTGAGGACCTTCCAAAAGACGAGTTTGCGAGTGTCGGCGACGCGTTGGTTTCCAGCGTGGGACACTACAAGCATTCAACAACCCACACATTTGGATCTTGTGAACGCGCAAGCGAATTGGCTGTCGAATCGCTGCATTTCAACTGCCGGTCGCCGTTCATCGCGCCGCTGAGCCAGTTCTACGTCACCTCGGTGCCCAACGGGATCGGCTACGGATTCAGCAGCCACCTGGATGACGAAGTTGGAGTGAAAGTACTCGACGCCGTGGTTCGCGTCATGGAGAGCGCGTGGCGAGTTGGCGAGAACGATTCGTTGGCTCAAGTTGCTGATTCCTGTGGTACGAAAGGCGATGCAAAGGACGCCAACGCCACTTTGACTGGTAATTAGGAGGGTGCTTGTTCAATGAATCGAAAGGGTATTTGTACTGCTTGTTGTACACTATGAAGTTGACGTACCCCGTGATGCACAGTGCACAGTGCACAGTGCACTACGAATCAAGAATTTCCCATGGAGGTCAGGAGGTAAAAAAACCCACGATTCTGACAATCATTCAGTGGCTGATATATCACATGAGTGACTGTATGATACTCCGCGCCGAGAGGGGAGGGCAGTAAAGTACCAGTACACTTTATCGATTCCCTCCACATCCGTGGCTGCAACGTGGCTGCATGGGGCTCGTCTTGATATGGTAGTATGGAAATACACTCACGCGTATGACATGCACTCTACAAAGCTGAGAAATGACCCAATTGAAGCATGCTTCCTCACTTCGTTGGGGTTCATTCAAATGCGCTAGAAACAAGAGTGTTGGATACATTCGTACCCACACATTGAGTCCTATTCGGCGCGCGAATCTGGATCACGTAGAGAGTGCTGGTTTCACGCCATTTTACAATTTCCTCAGTCACAAGCATGTCATCACAACAACCAGAGAACACATACACCGCCATGTCGAGTTCCAGTCCAGCCAACGTCGACCCAAGCGAGCGCTGTCTGTACCCGAACAAGCCATGCTGGAATCCACGCACGGTAAAACGCAACGGCGAGCTGCACCGCTTATGTGAGCTGCACCGTGACAACGCCATCCGCAACCACAGGCGCTGGCACGAGAACCGCCGTCGCCAAGCAAGAGCGAAGAGGCTACCAAGATTTGACCTGAGGCTGCTCCACGAAAGTCCAATCGAAACCAGCGACGATGAGCTACACGCGATATTGCTGCCCATGGTGTCAGACGTGGACATATCAGCAGAGGACTCGTTTCTCGAGCTGCTCGGAAGCGACTCAGCCATCGAGGACGAAGAGCTGATGAAGTACCTCGACGAGAAATTTGTGCTGCCCGACGCAATCCAGACTCCCTATCTGGACTACGATCTGGATCTACGAATTGAGGGACTTGACATGAACGTGTAATCTCTGCTTCTGCAGTGGACCAATACATTATTTTAACCACATGTGAGTATCGAGGCTTTGTCACCGCCATGCAAGGTACTAGTTGCTGCTTTCGCTTCAATGGTGAGATTTCGGTCCTAGAATCTGAAACCCTGACCAAACGACAACCCACTTTTTGTGACAGATTGCTCATTTCTTGCATGTGAGATCTCTATATCTCCTATTTCGGATCGCCGCTCTTTTCAAGTTGACTGAAGTTTACGAGGGCCGATTTAGTGCAAACAGGGAGTTGACCAACTTGACGTCGATCGATAGTGTATATTTGACGTCTGTCATTTCTACGTCGTACTGCGTCACGAAGTGTGCTTGTGGCAATAGTTGGTAGTCAAGCCTCAAGCCCGCCATCCAACCGACAACTATGGGCACACACTGATGCTGGTTCGAAGACGTCGGATCATGGGTTGAGTCTGTGTCAAGTCGATGGGTGTCGATGTAAACGCCAAGACATCCAATGTCGAAGTGAAATCACTTGTGAGAACTGGTGCCAAGCGACCTTACAGTTGCTGCAATAGCGACATAACGCTGATCTTTCAATGGGTAGCACGTAGCTGCGCGTAAGAGATATCAGCATGTACTTGCCTGGACCTATAAATTCCACCGCTTGCCATCGCTTTGATGGATCCGTCTTCTAGAGCGTAACGCCTGGAGTGCTCGACCACTGAGCAATTACCGCCACGAGAAACAAATGACTGAGCAAACCAACACCAACCCACCAGCAACTTCCGCGGCGGTCACGGACAAGGTCGATCTCCACTGGCGCTGCCAGTGCCCAAACAAGGTCTGCAACACGCCGCGAATGACGAAGAACAACGGTCAGTTGCACCGTTTCTGCGAGAAGCACCGCGCGGATGCGAAGCGGAACCAGAAGCGCTGGCTAAAGAACCGTGCACGTGAAGCCCAAGTGAAGCGGACCGAAGATCCGATCGATCGCTTTCTCCTCGGATCCTAACGAAGACTCAGCCGGCGTCAGCAGCAGGCCTCGTTGACGCTGCGTTTGTTGACGATGCCAAAATCATCGAAGAGTTCTTGAGCGAATACCCAGACGACCTGCTTCCACCTGGCGACGTCGTCAAGTAGCTGCATGGTGTAGAACTTGTGCCAGGTGAACAATAATAGGACATGAACATTGGTAGGCACAGTAGCATGAATACGTACCATTAAGTACCGTAATTTTTGGGCTGCCAACACCTCGTTCTCATGTCAGTCGGTTCATCGACCACTCCCTGAGGCTTCAAACTTCATTTAAAAACCCTCCATAGTACCGTAGTCTTTTAGATTGTCAAGGTGCTTGGTTGGATGATTATGGTCGCTTTGGGGATTGTGTTCTGCTCCCATCTCCAAACTATGTTGACCCTCACTCACTCAGCGGAAAGATCAGCTGAGGATTTTTGGAGCAGATCACCTCAATACACTGGTTTTGTGTCTTCCATGGAAGCAACAGTAGCCCAGAAGTGAATGAGTGGGCTGCACCTGCCAGTATCATATACAGCTTGCCACTTGCAACGAGTTGTTCTGCTGGAGTAGGATGGTCGTCTCCAACCGCGCCAGTGCGTTGTTTGGGATCCAAATACGCGATGCAAGCACCTCAAGGTCAAGAATGTTCTTGTTTGCCTTGCGCGACGGGGGTCATGGCGGTCATGGGGAATGAGATGATATGGCTGTTCGAAACCTGGCTTTGAAAGATCCGCGACACAGAGTCGGCTTGGTGTGATTCAGGCTAGCGCATGGGTGCGGCCTCTGCCATTCAGAATTGACCACCACGAGGTCAAGGGAACGAATTGGATCGGTACATGACACATTCAGCACGGACGCGCAGTCCGTATTTGCCTTCTCTGTATTGCACGAGGTATGTCGTATCACGTGCGAACAATACACCCGCACCCTACAATCACATTCAACAGAATACCCACCAAATCGATCAGCCAGCCGTGGCTTGGAGGCTGGTTAGAGAGGTTTATCGTCAAAGCGCCAACTTCGGCCCGTGCCTCTTTGCAAAGAGTGAGTGAGTGAACCGACAACGAATACAATACAACAATGCGATGGTACCATCACAGCAGTTGTGCCGCTTGTACAGTACCCTGCTTCAATTCCCGTACTACCACGAAAGTTGGACATCTCCTGCTCCTGGGCGAGACACCACCAACACACTCCGACAGGGAACTGGAAGCGCGGTACAAGAAAAAGGCAGCACAGAATCGAGGCCACGCCAACTACCAAGCAACCCAAGACAGACGGGTTCTCCTTAATGCGAGAGGATCTGCTGTTGCCCGAATCCTTCATGGACGACCAAGGACAACTGCCAAGCAGTTGGTCGTTCGAGTCGAACCCTTCACGGATGAACGACTTGTCGGAGGCCCCGCCGACAAATGGTGGACTACCGGAAAGGAGTCGAGACGCGGAGCTTGTTTAGAAGAGATTGAACAGACTTCTGAGCGACGACAAGTTGTCGATGGGGCAGATTGGGTGCAGCACGTGGGAACACCAGAGCTCTGAAGCAATATCTTTATGAATGCAGCGCATTGTGCAAGCCCAGCTCATTGGCTTTTGGAAAAACTTCCTAATAAGAGAGGTTAGGATTGGCTGTCAAGCATGCCATGAGGTCGATTTCGTATGGGCGTCGCAGACTAGAACAGGAAATGGGGTCTTGTCTCAAAACGTTTCAGACTGAAAAGTTTCAGAAAAAATAAGTGAGATCTGGAACTTCAACCTCCCAGTGTAAAATATACAAAAAACAGAGTGGTCCTGGGAAGTACAGATTCAACTGTACTGCTCTAGCATCATTACTATATCAGTACATCTTCCCCACCCACGAGAACAATATCGTGGTGACCTTCACTCTCGTGGCCCAAACGTCATCATGCTAGTGGACCATCGATTGGACAAACACTGACATGTTGGCACACTTTCTAGCATTTGATTGGTTGATGAAAAGGAAAACGCCCCTTCTATTGGCTATGAGGCACGAGGAGTATTCGATGACGAAGCCACGTTGGTTATTTGTGGCGGGAATTGCAATCGGACGTTATTTTACGCCGGAGAAAAGAAACTTTCTCGCTCTGCGTTTTGCTGGGGAAGCACGACAGGAGCATTCATTAGGCGACATTCCACCTGGGTGGGTGACGACGGAGAATCGCTGCAGCGCGCGCCGTGGGTCGAACCCGTGCGTTCTAAGCACACCATCGGAATCACCACACACAGGCGCGTCGAGTGAGCAAATTTGCAGCACCAGGTGAGTCGTGTAGACTGCGAAAATCGCCGTCAAATGACTGCAGAAACCTCTCTCGCTCCCCCACCGAGTCAGTTACTGGCTTTTCCGCCTATGTAATAGATAGTGGGGGACTCTGTGCTGATTGCGACATGGGGAGGGAGGGAGAAAGGAAGCCATTTGGGGATCGTTCATGCAGGAATACGAAAAAGAACGTGGCATCTGACGGTGATTTTGTCTGGGAATGTGGATGGGCAGTCAGTCGACAGTCGGTCCAGTCAGTGCGTCGTTCGACAACGAAGAAGATTTCAGGACAAATCTCCCATTTGCGAACCAGCTGCCATGGCCTCGCGCGCGTCGATCGGCGACTATGTGGTCACCAGCAAGCTGGGCAGCGGCTCGTTCGCGGTGGTCTACAAAGGGTACCACAAGGTGACCAAGATGCCCGTGGCCATCAAAGCCATGTCGCTCTCCAAGCTCAACGCCAAGCTGCTGGCGAACTTAGAGATGGAGATCGCGATCATGCGACAGATCGACCACCCGAACGTCGTCAAGCTGTACGAGATCAAGAAGACCGAGAAGCACATGTACCTCATGCTCGAGTATTGCGCGGGTGGCGACCTGCAGCAGTACATGCGGCGCCAGCAGCAGAAGGGCGTCCACGCGCTTAGCGAGGACGTGGCGCGCCACTTTTTGAAAGAGCTGGCCATGGGCATGAAGTGTCTGTGGACCCACAACCTCATCCATCGCGACCTCAAGCCGCAGAACTTGCTGCTCACCGAGGACGCGGCGAACGCGCAGCTCAAGATCGCCGACTTTGGCTTTGCACGCCACTTGGCCAACACGTCACTCGCGGAGACGCTCTGCGGCTCGCCGCTGTACATGGCGCCGGAGATTCTCAAGTTCCAGAAGTATGACGCTAAGGCCGACTTGTGGTCGGTCGGGACGATCTTGTACGAGCTCGTGGTCGGCAAGCCGCCGTACGGTGGCCAGAACCATATTCAATTGCTAGCTAATATCGAGCGTAACGAGCTGCGGTTCCCGAAGGAGACGGTGCTGTCGAACGAGTGTCGGACACTGTTGAGCGGGCTGCTGCATCGCCGGCCCGTGAACCGCATGGGTTTTGATGAATTCTTTCGAGACACATTTGTCGGTTTGGCATCCGACGAACTCGCCGGCGGCGTGGGCGATTTCCAGTCGATTCGAATGACCACGAGCATTCGCGAAGAAGAGGAAGAGTGTGATGAAGAAGAGAAGACGCATCTGCCTCCATCGCGTCCGGGGTCGGCAACCAACCTCGATGAGCGACGAAGCAAGGAACGCTCGGTATCCGAATCGCGACTGGACGTGAACAGCGGAGCGGGCGACCAGTCTGGAGCTACAATCCAATCGTCTTCTCTGCGCAGCTCGCGTAGCGGGAACATGGAAGTCATGCAAAACGCGTTCGGAATTACCAGCAGTAGCAATGCCGCAGGCACTTCATTCGGCTCGTCCGCCATGCGCCGATCTCGTCTTGGCCGAAGTCGCCGAGCGACATCGAGCGGGGCGATTCTCGTCAATCAGAACACAAGCAGCCCGAAGCTGAGTCCTCAAATGAGCCCGAACGTACTGCCCAGTCCCGGTCCACGGATCAACCCATTCAAAGAATTGTCCGAGAGCCCATCCTCGGGTGCACCGGTGGACCTTCGAGCATCATTCACATCTAGCCACGGAGGCAACCCTCGCGGTACTCGAACGCACTCGGCCATCGTGAAGCAGAAGACTGCCAACGACTCCAGCAACGCTCTGGACAGCAGCGGAGAGTACGTGCTCATCGAGGGCGCTGAGAAGAGTGCGGCGCCACCATCATCAGGTTCCTCACCTCGATCGACACCTGAGGCTCAAGTGAGCTCATCTGCCGGTAACAGTGGCAGCCTTGGGGGTTCGGGTCGACTGACCACGACGTCACGCACGGCTACCTCTGTGTCTTTTGCTGCTGATTTTTCGCACGAGTACGCGCAGAATCTGGTCGACATTGTGAGTCTTCGTATCCAAGCGATCGCCCCGATTGCTGAGCAGCTATGGAAGATGAGCTCGTCCTTGGCGGCAATGAACTCTGCAGAATCCATCTCCGCGTCGGGGGTGAACTTGGCTTCGGTATTTTCTTTGAGCTCATCCACATCGTCGACTTCGGCCCAAGCGCTAGTCGGTGTGTCGAGTTCAAGCATCGCGCTTGGCGGTGAATCGAGCGTGTTTTTGGAGAAGAAGCAGTACGTATGGGCTGCTGAAGCCCTCGCGCTCTACGTCAAGTGCATGCGGATGATCCAGCAGGCTCTTCTCTACCTTCGGCAGGATCCAGCTCTGACTGGGCGACTGTCGTCTGGTGCCGAGAAGAATGCGACGACACTGTGGACCGATGCGAGCCGGAAGGTTTCCATGGCGTTCTTAGTGGAGCAGCTGAATGCCTTCTTGGATCGGGCGGACCAGTGCAAGCAGCGCATGGCTGGGTTTGTTGCGACGAGCCAAGTCGGCGAAGAGCTGCGTGCGCTTGCGGTTTCGCAGGATGAGTTACTGTACACGCACGCCATACGCCTGGGCAAGGAAGGTGCGATCAAAGAAGTGCTGGGCCAATCGCGGACCGCGTACGAGCTGTACCTGCAAGCGCTGCTGCTGCTTGAGAGTCTGTTGATGGAGGCGCCTCAAGGTCAAAACGTTCTGCCCCCATCGACGCAGTCGGCACTTACTGTCGACGACCAGAAGCGCGTGGCGTCTTTTGTGAAGGCGTTGGACGAGCGTCTTCGCAGCGTCAAGCACGCCATGGAACAGCAGGCGCTATCTCCTCCGTTGCTGCCGCGTCCGATGGTATCGTACTCGGCCTTTGGCGCCGGTGTCACGACCTCTCCGATGTGATTGCTTTCCGTTGGAGCCTCCTCTCTTATCTATCTATGCACTGCATGTCTTGCACATCCAGAACTGGCGGAGACACACGCAACTCCCTGAAAAACCGTAAAATATAAGTTATCTAATGAAATCATTTCAACATTCACACGATTTCCGCTCATTTTTGCCAACTTGCCATCACGCACACTACTCGTTGTGTGGCTTGTCTTTGGTCTCTGGCTTCTCGGCTCCGTCCAGTTGACATCCGCCGCCGTCGTCGTCGTCAAACTTGCGCGCCGTGTCCACCGGGTAGATCCAACGCTGGTAGACGTAGATCAGAAAGATGATGTCGTCGCGGAAGCAACTGAGCCGGTGCATGGTCGGCATGTGGATGATGAACGCGAAGAGATCGTCGATGAACGTGTTGAGCGCCCGGTAGATGAGGTACCGCCACTGCAAGTGGGCCACGCTCTTGAGCTGGTAGTTGATCACGAGCTGGGGCGTCATGAGCACGAACCCGAACGCGTACACGGCGCCCGTGAGCGAGCCCAGTAGCCAGTTGTACCAGCTCACGTGCTTCTTGTGGAGGAGCGAGTAGGCCGCGTACCCGACGATCAGCGGCACGAGCGCGAATAGCAGGTGGCTCGTCGCCATGGCATCCGCCTGGCGGGTGGTTGACATGACCGATTTGCCCGTCTCTTTCTCTTTCTCTTTGGAGCTCGCAGTGACGCGCCACACTTTAAAGATCTTCCAGACGAGCAGCAGCAAGCTGATGACGGACGGGCCGAGAATGAGCAAAGTCGTCTTCTCCTCCATCAGGTAGAGACAAATCTACAGGATCATTTGTCATGTTAGCAAACCCCGACTTCCCATAGCTCCAGAGCGCACACAATACGTACAATGGTCTGAGAGAAGAGCGAGATGACCATGGAGCGCAGCGAGACGCCGACCATCTCGCGCTCGCTGCTTCGCTTGCGCCAGTCGCTGATGTCGTTCTTGAACGCGAGCCAGTCAAATAGAATGTGGAGCAGCGACACGGTCATCGTGACCGCGAGCAAGTACGGGTTCGTGTCGGCGATCATGCCGCGCATCGAGTCGAGGTCGTTGCTCGTGAACCCCAAGGCTTCCTGGGTCTTAAACGCCACTTCCATGGTCAACAGGATCTGCCAGCGCGCATACGACATGGGCTCATACGAGATCTTGAGCGGCAGCGCGCGCACCGAACGGTTCAGCGGCACGAGCTTGTCCATCGTGAGCCCCATGTCGTCCAGGTACATGGACGGCACGTACTTGTACGTGTGATCGCGCATCTGGTGGTAGCGCAGATTGGGGAACACGAGCGGCGGGATCTCCTGGTGTGGGTACTTGGTAAAGTCGGTCACGAGGCGGATCGCCATGTGCGGCTTCCAGAACGAGATCACGTCGGCGCTTGTCGCCGGGTCCTCGCCCACATCCGCCGGATCCACTTCGTTGTACAGCTCCAGCGTATCCTCCGGTGGGTAGTATTGCGGGAAGTACTCCGCCAACAGATACGTGGCGTTTTTGGCGTTGGGGCGCGGTGCGTACCGCACGAGCGGATTGGACTGGTGCACGGTCGCGAGCGGCGCGTAGTTTCCATGGGTCGGGTTGGGCGAAAACCCACTTCGCGTCACGTGCACGTGGAGAAAGACCGTGCCGTTGGTGCGCAGCGCGCGCCAGAGCTTTTCCTTGTCGCTGTCGCTGGAATTCTGGTGAGATTGCAGTTCGTTAAGGGACGAGCGCGAGATGTTCAGCTCGGTGAAGCGCGCGTTGTCTTGCCAGTCGAACGTCAGATCCGAGAACTCGCCCACGCGCAGTACGAGCGGGTCGCTAAAGTCGCGCTGGGCGTCCCACTCCCGGCGGCTCGATAGGTACAGCTCCGAGTGCAGTTGCTCGCCATCCTATAGTGAACCAATATGGCAATTAGACCATTCCGAGAACTGCTCCTGACAAGCGGACGCGACGTACGGGCCACAGCGGATCAAGCGTCGGGCCTTTGTCGTCCTGGAAGGTCGGGTACATGATGTTGTACAGCTGAAAGTGGCGAAGCACCAGAGCGTGAGTCCCTCAGAAAGAGATGCATTGAATAAGATAGCTCTTCACCTGCTGGGTCGTGTAGCCAAAGTACACCGCCTACGGAAGTCGGAAAAGC
This sequence comes from Pythium dissimile, assembly GCA_023336445.1. NCBI lineage: Eukaryota > Oomycota > Peronosporomycetes > Pythiales > Pythiaceae > Pythium > Pythium dissimile. The sequence goes on from JAADWZ010000606.1 coordinate 15,362, forward strand.
GTGAGCATGAAGATCAAGACAAGGAACATGCACTCAGCTATTCTGACGTACGAACAGCGCGATGGAGATGCTGGTAACGTTGATCCATCGTCCGATCCCCATGGTTGCCTGCTGGTGCTTTGCTCCCGATTTTGGGTCATCGACGTGGCAACATTCAGCAGATATCCTCAGCTTCTGATATTGTGCCAGTCTGATCCATCCTCAGATGGTCAGTGGTCTCACATTTTCGACCAATCCGCGGTTCAATCCTTATTTCATCCAATCATAGTCGGAGCTATCTCCTCGCCAGTCATAACCTGCTGGAAACGACACCAAGCAAATAAATCCCAGACAGCGCAAGCAAACAGTGGAGATGACGCGCGTGATGCTGGGCCGACGCCTCCTGGCAGCGCCCGCGGCGCTCAGCAAGCCAGCGAACGACAAGGAAGAGGAGATGGAGGTGGACGCGCTGCTGCGCCGCATCCAGTTGGACGACCGATTCTTCTGCGACGCGATGGAGCTGATCCCGGCGCAGTTTTACTTCCCGACCGACGAGGAAGAGAACTGGAAGAAGTCGGCGCCCAAGCCCAGCAGCAAGAAGTACCATCGCGTACGATTCATGTATTGTGGGACCCTAGACCTGTGGAGGACCGACAGTCGATATTGACAAGTGAGTGCGTGAATATTCTGGATTGGCAGGACATTCTGGCGCAGAAGCAGCAGGCGTCGTCCAAGAAGGGCAGCAAGCGCGCCAAGTTCAATCCGAGCGAGCAGAAGACTAACGAGGAGCGCCAGCTCGAGGCCGCCGAGGACGAGAAGAAGGAGAAGCACCAGCAGAAGACGCTGATGCCCGCCAAAGATCCGTCCAGTGTGAGCATTGACGGGCTCAAGGAGCGGCTCGCGGCCAAGCTCGCGGCGATGCGTGAGCAGCGCAAGGCCGACGAGCAGAGCGGCAAGAAGCGCAAAGCGAATGCCAACGCCAAGAAAGCGGAGCCTGCGCCGAAGAAGCGAAAAGGCGCGGCCGCGACCAATGGAGCGGCGTTCAACAACAAGGCGGCGGCGGCGGCCGGCCACAATAACAGCAAGCAGGAGCCGGTGGCCGCGAACGGAACCAAGGCCGAGCCGAAAGAGCAGAGCAATGGTGACGTGGAAGTGTCGGCGTCCTCAATCTCGTACGGTAGTTTGCTGCTCGCGGACGAGAACAAGGACAAGAAGAACAAGACGCGCAACGGTCAGGCCGTGCGAGGCATCAAGAACCTGCTGAAGAAGGCCGAGCGCAACCAGCAGCGAATGGAAGAGCTTAAGAAGACGGACGAGGGCAAGGCGCTTGTGGAGGCAAAGCAATGGAACAAGGCGCTGAAGCAGGCCGCGGGTGAGGTGGTGCTGGACGACCCGAAGCTGCTGCGTAAGAAGCTGAAGAAGAAGGAGAAGTCCAAGGCCAAGAGTACTAAGGACTGGTACGTGGATGGCGCTGAGGATATTGGTTAATGTAGCGTACAGTAACTGACGGTTCTTCGATCAATAGGAAAAAGCGAACGACGGCCGTGGAGATCCAGAAGAAGGAAAAGCAGAAGAAGAGATTAGAGAACCTCGCCGGCGGCGGCAGAGACAAAAAGGACAAGAAGGACAAGGACAAGGTAACACCGGTACGTGCACCATTCTGAACCGTTTCGTATGGTCTCGAATCGTATGCTCATCCGTTCTGCGTTTGATCTGTAGCGGGCCGGATTTGAAGGAAAGAAGGGCGAGACCTTCCTGAATGCCGACAAGGGCAAAAAGAAATAGAGATCCATCCGCCAGCCCTTGCGTTTCTGTGAATATGAATATATAAAAGACGATCGTATTGATACACGGGGGGGGGGGA
>JAADWZ010000607.1:0-17174 GCA_023336445.1 Pythium dissimile
GACTGGCTCATCGTCTTGAACCTCGCTTGTGGGACGTTCTTGCTGTCTTTGAAATAGATGTGCTCGTCGAGTAGGCGTGTACCGTCGGATGAGAATGGCGGCTGGCTTAAATGGCGCATGATTTTCTCCTTTAACACAGCAAATCTGTCATCTACAGTGAAGCGCACTTCACGCACATCACCTTTTCTTGGATTCTTCGCGATATCCCCGCGTCGGAACACCACCTCCCCGCGAAGATCAGTGCTTGTAGGGAGCACGCCTGCCTTCGGTGTCGCCATGAGTCCAAATGAATGGCACGACTGAAGAACGAAATATTCCAAAACAAGGTGAAACGTCTACCAGAACATGGTATAAAGTGTGAAAAATGTCACGTTGGTGTGTGTTTGGTGAGAATTTGCATGTTTGGTAGCAAAAAAGGGTGCTAACATTGACAAAACAGGGTAGTATGTTTACATCCAGCAAAAAAGGGAAAAACTCCTCGTCGAGAAATCGCACCCTTTCATCTTTTCGGGACACCGTATCCTGATTCCCACCCTCCTTCGCGACAAAACCAAGAGTGCAAATCTTGACTGAGGAGGGATTCGAACCATCGACAATTGAGTGGAATGATCGGTTCTACACGACTGAGCCAACTCAAACCCAAAAAGTGACAATTATCCTGTTCTCCATCCAAACACAATATGCACACTTTTATTTGCTCGACGCTCAGATATATGGTCCTACATAGACGTTCAAGAATCAACACCACGTCAGAGAGGCACTAGTGCCTTGTTTTATTCTGTGGCTTTGATCAGTCACCTCCAAAATAATTCTAGATCGAGGCTGTGCACCTTCGATCTATGGATCTATCTCTGACCACAAAACTTCTGAAAGCCACAATAATTAATATATAAACATGACCGGGCGCATACACAAACGAAAAGATGAGATATCGCCTGAGGAGTGGTCAGTGATTAAAAAAAGAAGCAGCAGTACTACCAAATGAATAAGGAAATAATGAAAGCAGCAAATGAGAAATATTTTGAAGACAAGGATCGGAAATTGTACTATCGAACTCTGTACAAAATGTCGAACAACCGAATCGATTACGCATGTGGAATCAACGTAGTAGAAAATTATTTGAGGAAGCATATACAAACGAAAAGACATATCCAACGAGTATCAGAGCAAGAATGAACAAGATATCTTTTTGAGCCGGCGTCGCCGCTCTGGAAGGGGTCGAACGACCCGCTTCTTTTGCCTGTATAAAATCAGTAAGCTTGCTTTTCCCAACTTTCTCCTCCCGGGTGTGTTCTTTTATTGGAACTAATCGAGCTTTTCCTCCGACGTACTGGCATCGAATCGCTATATCACCAGAGCTAGCAATAAAATAGTCTCCTTCATCCAAATGGTCAGTCAAGTTGCTTGATTCCAGATTTCGATCAACAATTGCTTGGATACCGTTGGTGGGGTCGCTGACGAATCTACCTTTCAGTTCGAGCGCCTGCTCTATATCTTTAACAGAGCTCATCTTCTATATTAATATGAAAAAAATATTAGCATGACGACTTAAAGCTTAGTTTCAAGCTTCGCTTGGATTTCCGCGTATAGCTTTACACCACGTTTCCTGATGCGCCAGTGGTTGGCAACTGTCAAGGTAGCATCGGCGGAGGAGCCGTCAGGCTCTGGAGACGGGTGCTTTGATCCCCCAACAGCTCCTCATAGCCAGAAGACACGAAAGCGACTGGAGAAACTCTTCGCCGTCAACGGAGTGGAAGAAAATGATGTCGATGACGACAACAAGGGCGGTCCGTTTGCTTAACGCTGAGGACCCGGCAGTTGTTTGGTGGCTGTGCTAATGCCCATTTGCTGTCCATTTGCTGCCCATTTGCTGTGCTATCCAGATTCGTCCAACGACAGCGACGCTACGGCGCTCGGTGGTCGGTCGGGCCAGGTGCCACTCGTCCAACCTGTGGCGAGGCCGGTTGAAGTGCCTGGACCAAAAGAGAAGCACGACAGTTGGGATGCACTGTTCGAGTACTTGAAAGCCTGCACGAGTAGCACGCATCAGGCGATCCGTCGCGCGAATACGGTCAGTATTGAGGGTCGCATCATGGAGATCATGAAGTCAAAGGCTGCACAGGCTGGCACTTTCTACAGATATGTGCCTTGATTGAAGTGTTTCTAGCGCCAGCGAAGACTGACGTGTTTCGTGTGTCCTTGCGTCTACAGATTGTCCTTGCGTCTACAGATCGGTGCCAGACGCCTGGGTACCTACAAACGAGTGTTCATTTGCACGCACGGTTGAAGGCATGTTCGCGCGCGCAGAAGCCGCCGAGGGCAAGCAAGAACGCAAGCCAGAAGCGACCATGCAATGGATCCGTGGGACACAATGCCCCTTTAACTTCGTGGCGACCGCCACGTACGACGAAGACGAGGGAAAGTAGGAGATCGTCATTCGCGACGAGTGCTTGGTTCACAACCACAAGGTTGCACCTGAGCAGTTCAAGCGCTGGCGGATAATCGCGGGGTCAAGGACGCTCACAACGACGCGAAAGCTCGGTCGATGCTCGAGAACGACCGCAAACCCAAAGGCATCCTCATCGATATGCTACTCGAGGCGAGAACGTGACCCTACGTGACGTCCAGAACATGAAGCAAGCCTACAAGCACGAGGTGAAGCAGGAAGACGACGACACCTCATGTCTGGCTGTGCTAGCCGACTTGAAGTCCGACGACAAGACTGCGTTCGTGGATGAGACCAGTCATAGGGAGACGGGAGTGATCAGCATCACGTCCGACTTCATGAGTAGCATGGGTCGGTTCGGCGAGTTGCTGTTGGTGGACTGTACACATAAGACAAACAGGTGTGCCCGTTTACTGCCCAGTTCGCTCGAACGCACCATGGGATCGCCGACAAGATCGAAGTCATCATGGTTGACAAGGACCTCAAAGAGATCAAGGTGTTGAAGATGTACTTTCCTCGTGTGTGCATCCTGATTTGTGCTTTCCATGTGCTGAAGTATCTCACCCATGGTTCGGAAGCCTGATTCGGTAAGATCTCTGCCGACGATCGAGATGCACTCGATGCCATCATCCACAATCTCGTGTACGCCAACTCACAGGAGAAGTACGAAGAGTACCGAGAGACGCTGCGCGACGTGTGCGAAGCCATCGGCTACATGAAAGTCTTCGAGTAAACTGGCACACATGCACCGACATGTGGGTGATGCACGCGCGTGCCAAGCTCCCCCACTTCGCGTGCACACTAACAACCACCTCGAGAGCTACTTCGGCCACCTCAAGGGCGCCGTCGCCCCGGCGATGGGTATGGCGGACACTGTCTCGGCTCTGATCAAGGACGACCAGGCACGCGAGTCCATGCGATTGCATACTGCAAGACGAGGCCGTTTGACGTATCCCTTTGAAGGCTGTTGGCAACAGGTACGTGTGATGGCCAGTTGCTGCCCAGTTGCTGCCTAGTTGTCACTCACTATCTGTGTTGCTCTTTGTGTGTGCTAGATGGCTAGGTCCGGAGGAAGTGAAGTCTCTATCGGTTTAGCACTATAGCGCATGCGGTAGGCGAGCAGCGGTGCGTACACTGCGGTGGTGAGCCCACCCGTGGCGAGGCCAGTGACCGAGCTGACGCCAGCCGTGACCGTGGAGCGAGTGGAGGCGCGACACGACTCGGCGTAGAGGCGCCGCTCGGCTGTGAGCAGCTCCCTGTCGGCCATTTCAGCATAAGGTCGGACAAAGTTCATGGACGCTGAAGGCAGATTCCGGTGCGATACGAATGGCGGAGGGATACGAGTGGAGAGTGATTCTGGTGGACGCCGTTGTGTTTGTTTGCTGCTGGTCGTCGTGGCATACGCAGATCGAATGGATATTGAGGTTGGACAAAGAGGAGCAGATGTGCATGGCTCCATTGCTCCCTCTTCCTCTGTTATATTCCTGACACGCCAGTGGATGGTGCTGCTTCGACAAAGATCCTTTGGGTCGTCGCTAGCGTCTAAACCAGTAAAATGTACCCCATTTCGACCCAATTTTACGCATTCTGGAGGGTTTAGAACGGATTTATTGCGACACGGACTGGCTATGTGCAAAAAGACGATGGATCGAATTTGCAGAGCACAAAGACAACAAAGAAGGAAAGGACTCGAAGAATAGCCATGCGGCTTAGAATGTTTCCGCGGCATAATAAAAGGTGAGGAGCTCCGAAAGCTTCGGGCACTAGGATCATTCGGTATTGAAATATTACACCCTCGTTCGAGCAAACAATAGCTCACCTTCACGACAAGACTAAGAGATTGAAACTTGGACCACCGCACGCGACTCTCCTCTCAGTCAGAAGTGTACTGCCCGGCGTGGCGGCGAAGCGTGCGATTGTCGAGTCGGTGTGGGCGCTGTTGTCAATCGGGTTTTTTTTTAGGCCGTAAGAACAGTGCCGAAGCGATACTTGGGCCACGGATTTCAGTCGATTCGAATCAAAGGCTTGCTGATGGGGCCAACACGTCGATACCGGTTTGCAGTGATCCAGCCGACTTTCTGTTCAGCGCTCCCAACCATAGGCACCATAGATGGAGCTCCAACGGTCAGCGCTTGATTTTGTTAGCAACTGCCTTAGCCAACGGCTGATCGAACAGAAGAAGAAGAAAAAAAAATAACACCGCTGGCGATAGCAGAGAGAATCAAGGACATCGCCCGCCTTCTCGGCATTCGCTGCCGTCTGCGACTGACCTCGTCGAGTCTTTCGACGCGTTCAGCCAGCCTTGGCCGTCGGCGCCTTGCGAGGCGCCTTTCTCACGTTCATCACGCAGCGCCTGAGCAGCTCTCCTCGTGGAGGAGCTCGTGTAGCCGCCACTCGATCAGGATGGTCGCCACGTGCTTTGGCGGCGTCGTCCAGATCTCTAGCGCGGGCTGCGACGGCGGAGACCCGCAGACCACGGCGGCTGCTTGGATCAACGCCACCGACGTGCACTTGCTGCTCATCTTGGTCTTGTCCGACAGAAACGTGTCGCCCACCGCGCGACAGAGCACCAGATCCACGTGCAGCAGCACAAATGTCTCCAGCAGCTGCTCCAGCCGCTGTCTCTGCGCAAGATGGTGGAGCTGGAGCTGGACACCGAGCGTCGTCGCAGTCGTGGTGTAGTCCACACGAAGCAGCTTCACACTGCGCTCCAGCAAGGTCCGCACCTCGGCTCGCACGTGCAGCTCCGACATGGTCCTAATATGTCGCTGAAGGCCCCCGGGCAAGGCCACCGGGGTCTCCGTCACCGAGCCAAACCATCCTCTGTGAGTATTCACTGGCGCCGGCGCGTACACCGCCGCGGCGCGCAGCTTGAGGCGCTGGCCCGGCTCTGCGCTCTCGACGAGAGCCGCCACGTACGCGTCCAGGTCACGACGCGCCAGATACTCGTGGATCGGCGCCTGGGCGTTGCCCATCGCCAGGAACGCGGCGTCTTGTAGGTACTCGTGGATCGGCGCCTGGGCGTTGCCCATCGCCAGGAACGCGGCGTCTTGTAGGTACGCCTTTCTCTCGGCGCCTGTTGGATCCCGTGCGCCAGTTTCGTCTTCACGGCCTCGTTGTCTCGAAGGACCGGTGCAGGTGGTCGAGCTTGTCGGTGCAGAAGCCTTCCACGTCCACGCCGGCGATCTCGCTAAACATGTCGACCACGAGCGCGTGCTGGAGCCAGGCGCTGAGCGCGGTGACGGTGTAGTCCACACCAAGCACCACCGCTACTCCGAGTTGGCTCTCGATGATCGACTCGGCGGCTGCTTCCGCCGCGGGCGCGATGAGCGTATCCGAGACCAGGTCGAGCCAGGGCGCAAACACGCTCGCGAGTCCGAACGCGCATGTGAGCGAGGCACCAATCAGGATGCGTCCGTATGCCGTGGGTAGTGACTGGAGCCCGCGCTGGGCCACCTTCGCGGAACACTCGGTGAGCTGCGCGTTGATGGTAGATGAGTAGTTGACGCGGTAGCCGAGCAGCGGGCCGTAGACCGCGGCTGAGAGACCGGCCGTGGCGATGCCCGAGACCGCGCTGACGCCCGTGGTGACCGTGGAGCGCGTGCCGGCGCGACAGGACTCGGCGTTGGGCATCGCGCCAAAGGCCGTGGCGAAGTCCATCGAATGCGAGTCACTTGGGGGATCTTCGATCCGATCTGGTGGGGCGAAGAGAGCAGATCGAAGAATGGTGCGGAGGAGTGGAGAGACGCTCCGTCGTTGCAGGTGCTCGGAGAGCGGTGGATTTGAGTCTGCCACACACATACACACACACACACACGCAAAGAGAAGGTGTCCACTACTTTGGTGGGTGGTACATTATGACAAGTATATTCGAGAAGGAGACCAGCCAGCGCAAAAGTTTCTAGTGTTGGTTTGGTTTGTGTTGTTCATTCAAAGAGAGGAAGCCGACGGTTTGTCTGACGGCGCTGGAGGCAAACTGGACGACGAGCAGGCGACGAGGAGATGTGAAAATGAACGACTACAACTCGCGGCCGAGTATCTGAACTTCTACTTGGCTCACCACCTGGAAATGAAAAAAAAAAGAGTGAGTTGTACTCACTATTCACTGGCCAGAGAAGGGAGGCCCTGCCATTGTTCCGTTCTCCTCGAGCGACTCCTAATGACGAACGGTGGCAGCCGCGCGAAGAATGCTCGAGCGTGTGGTAGCACATCGTGCCGTGGTCGTGGTGAACTGCCGGTCAGGTCGGTTCTGTGCGACTGGTCATCAATCTCATTGACAGGGCACGCCTCTCGAGCCGTGAACCGTACGTTGTGTTGAGCGCAAAGAGTGAGAGAGATAGAGAGAGTAGCGCACGGTGCGCTGCACTATGCGGTTCGGTGGTTTATTTTGTTTTCTTCTACGCAAGGTACACTTTGTTGCGTCCGGTCTAACCGAGCCAGCCTGCAGCGGCGAGTCTCCCGCCGGCTCTTATAGATCCGTGGGCATGACGCAGTTGCCAAAGAGCGCGTCGTACGTCTCGCGCTTGCGACTATCGAAAACAGACACACAACACACACAACAGTCAGTTTCCACTTGCATCGCGCCACCGCCGATGCTAAACTAGTATCCGTACATGAGCGAGTGCCGGCCGTCCGGCCGCAGCAGCACCTCGGGCGCGCGCAGCTTGCCGTTGTACTGGAAGCCCATCGAGTGCGCGTGGGCGCCCGTGTCGTGGAGCACAAACAGGTCGCCCACCTGCGCGCGCGGCAGCTCGCGGTTCTTGGCGAACCAGTCGTTGTTCTCGCAGAGCGTGCCCACCACGTGGGCCTTCTCTCTCGTCTCGCCCTGCTCTTCCCGCGCGGGGATCGTGATGTGGTGATACGCGCCGTACATGCCCGGCCGCATGAGATGGGCCATGCAGGCGTCCACGCCGTAGTAGCGCCCGTAGCTCTCTTTGATCGCCTCGCAGCGCGTCACGAGCCAGCCAAACGGCCCGGTCATGTACCGGCCGTTCTCCATGCACAACCGCGGGATCGAACTGAGCCCGTGGGTCGCCATGGCCTCGTCAAACACGCGACGCAGCAGGAGCGCGATCGCCGCCACGTCCACTGGTGCCTGGTCGGGCGCGTACGGGATGCCCAGGCCGCCGCCTATGTTCATAAACTCAAACTCGATGCCGAGCTCCTGGCGTACCGTCACCATCGTGGCGAAGAGTACGGATACGGTCTCCTTCCAGTATAGCGGGTCCATCACGCACGAGCCCGTCATCATGTGGATGCCAAAGCGGGTCGCGCCGGCGGCCTGGGCGCGGCGGTAGGCCTCCACGATCTGGAACGGGGCCACGCCAAACTTGGCGTCGGGCCCGCCCAACACGTTGGACTTCGTCTCCGAGTCAGTGCGGCCCAGCCCGGGGTTCAGCCGGAAGCTCACGAGCGCGGGACACGCGCCGCGCGCGGCGACTAAACTGTCGACCAACGACACGTCGTCCAGGTTCAGGATGACGTTGCGGTCAACGGCCGCGGCGAGGTCGCTCTTGGAGGTGAAGTTGGACGTGAAGATGACCTGGTCGCCGGGCACGCCGATCTCGTTCGTGATGAAGAGCTCGGCCGACGACGAACAGTCCATGCCGCAGCCTTCCTCGTGGAGGATCTTGAGGATCGCCGGGTTGGGCAGAGCCTTCACCGCGTAAAACTGCTGGAAGTCCGGGAAGTGCGCGCGGAACGTGGCCAGCAGGTGGCGCGCATTGGCGCGGATGAGCTGCTCGTCGTAGAGCTGCAGCGGCGTGCCGTAGGTCTCGGCCAGCGTCTCGAGCGAGCCGGCGGCGGAAGGAGGAAGCGGCAGCGGCATGGTTGGCGGGGACGGTCGGAGGACGGTCGAGGTCGAGAGGTGGTCGTGGTCTAACGCGGGGTCTTACCGAGCGTCTAAAAGCGGGACTAACCGTGCCCAGCGGATGGGATGATTGGCGCGACGAGATGGCCCACACACGAAATCCAACTGACGCGCACAGGGCGAGTGAAGCGTCGTACCAAGCCAAGCAACTACGCAAACAGAGACACAATTCAGGAGGGAAGGCAGCGTTCAGTTAAAACCGGACCACCACAACAATCACTCTGTGGAAGATGGGTCCGATTCGAAGCGACCCAAAACACCATAAGAACAAGCATCTAATGTATTGAAACAGCGTGTAGACGAAGCCAAAACAACTGGATTAGCAGAATAGACCCCAACAGATTGAAGCCATCTCGACCACCAATGCGAAGTACGTCGGCAGCACCTCCTCGACCCCTCAACGTACAAGACGGAGAGAAGCTCTCCTCTCCTCCTCTTCTCCCTCTCTCCTCTCTTCCTGGGGGAGGTGAGGCTGCTGCACCGATGGTCCGCCACTTGCGCCGCTTAATCGAGTTTCTTAGCGACCTCGACGCGCTTCTTGTCGGCTGGGGTCTTGGAGCGGCTGCGGAGGCAGTAGCTGCGCAGAAAAAAGTTCATGAAGAGCCAGAAGAGCGACTGCACGTAGCCGAGATACAGACGCGGGATCTTTTCCGGCAGGCCGCTGCACTGGCGCGAGACCATGAGGTAGCCCTGGAAGTTCATGAGCAGGAACTGGATCATCTGGAGCATGGTCAAGTACTTCTTCCACCAAATGTTGCGCGTGTGCGAGCTCACGAAGTAGTACAGGTACATGATGGTGTGGATGAAGCCGTTGAGGATGATCGTCATGTAGAGGTCACCGTCGTACGACGTGCGGAAGAGGTGGTTGTAAATCTACAGCATCCACGAGATTCCGTTGTGAGCTCTTCTTGTTTCTCCACAAGATCCCCCACACTTTCTCCACAAGGATAGTACGTACAAAGAAGACCGAGACGTGGTGGTACACGTGCAGCAGCGACAGCTGATTCCACTTCTTGCCCATGATGATGAAGAACGTGTCGCACCAGTCGAGCAGCTTGGAGAGGTAGAACAGGTACATCAAGTTGCCCATGACGGGCTTCTCCGCGTTGAACGGGTTGCACGGCGTCATCGAGTAGTCCTGATAGACAGATACACACAACAACAACCACCATCAGCACACTGGTCCACTAAATCCCTCCTGGAACCAACAATAAAACGTACAAAGCGTCTGGCCTGGATGATGCACTCCACAAACATGTACGAGCACGCGACGATCTGAATCGGGTTGTAGATGAACTGAAGCATGGACGTGTTCATGGCCGGCACGTTCTTGTTCTTCATGATGAGCGTGCCGAACACCACGAAGATGAGGTACCCGATGCAGAGCGCGAAGCACGAAGCGAAGCTTGCAAGCGGGTAGTCCTGCATGGGTGAGAGCTTGTACACGCCGCGCGCGTCGCCCCAGTGGAGCAGCACTTTCTCGGTCTCATCGGCCCACTCCTTGTAGTTGGCCCACAGCGTCGCCATGGTGGTCGGTCGGTTCTCTGGGCGTCTCGAGGCTTGCGGCGCAACTTGCGAAGTGAACGCTTGGTCCCGGAGCCCCTTTCGAACGCAAGCGGTCCCTCCTCCTTCCTTCCTTCCAGCACATGGGACCGAAGGGATACGCTTGGATACGGTACGGTACAAGTCACGATACAGGGGTACAGTGTAACCTTTGTCACAGGTAGGATTTTGAGCCAACTGCTTTTGGGACGAGGAGGGGGCATTAATAAGAGGTTACACTGGGGATGCGTAAATCACAGAAAGCGAGAGAGAGAGGGGTTGCTGAAAACTTCGACCGGATGGGTGGCGCTCTGTCCAAAGTTGGACTCCAAACCGTCGTCCACAGCGGGCGCGTCGATTCCAAGAACCCACAGGAGATGAAGCCATGCTGATGGGCTGATGCCTGGTCCACTGATGCCACTTCCATAACCGCGGTTGTTGGATTGTGGGGCTAATTTTAGGATAAAATGGCCGTAAAATGGAGACAGCTGTTGGGCGTTTGGACTCGCTCAGAAGTGTCCCAACCAACCAACCAGGACGCCTTTTTGTCTCGCTCATCAAAAGCCACGGTCTTGCTGTGTTGAATCTTGTGGCCGCGTGGCAGCTTTGCAAAATTAACATGAAGTGAATCGCGGACGATACAAAAAATTGTATCACAACAACAGCAATATATAACATTACTTTACTGTGCATTCTTGCCTCACACTGAAAACGTGGATAGCACCCAAGTTTTGTATTGTATCCCAGGATACCACTGGGGCGTGGCCATCATTGCGTGTCCAGCTCCACGGAACGCGTTGGATTCTGTGGAACGAAAAGTTTTCGTTTGCTGCGGACTGCGATTTCGCTTGAAAGGGCGCGGTTAGGCCGAAAACGGCCACATCATGGGGGGCACTATTGTTAGCGGATGCCTGTGTTGTGTTGACCTCATGTCATCGCTGTCGATGGGTAATCTTTCGTCGTAATCGCTGACGTTGCAATCAATCTCCGCTCGGTTCAGCGCTTGAATGACGGAGGCACAGCGCCAACATGGCTCCGAACATCCCAACGATGGTGACTTCGCTGAGATGTTATCCGGAACCTTTCACATTCGAGTGAGTCACATGGATACATCCGCCAATGGCAACAGCACAACGACTCGAGTGCTGCAGTTTGCGCTCTGGAACTTGGTTCAAAGATGCAAATCTATGAATATCATGATAACGGATATCTCTTTGAAAGAGATAGCCTTGGGAGACCTGTCACATATTATGCAAGTCAATCGGCACGATGCCTTCTCCCGCGATGCTTCATCAATCCCGCCAAATTCCACTTCACTGGAAAGGCAGAATGGCGCTCCTTCCGCGACGCATCCCGCTCTGTGTATGCGCGGCTCTGCTCCTCGCAAAGCCGTTCTCCACCTCAGCACAAGAACCAGCGACCACGCTGCCGCCACCGCTGGTTCCAGCGGCCAATGATCCACTGGATATCTGCGCGCTTCCGGTGACTCGACTGGTATTCACACTCGCGGATCTCTCCGCGCAGAGCTGCGGCGACGACACCTCCAAGTGCAGAAGCCTCTGCTCGTGTCGCGCGTGGTCCACATTACCGGTTACAGGGTCCACACTTGCGCTGTGTGTGGCCGTCGACGCAACAGCAGCATGCTCCGGGGATGCGCGCGACTGCAGCGCCGTGCTCGCCGCTCAGAACGCCACGTCCACCACATCCACTTTCTCAAGCGGAAGCAGCAGCAGTGATAGCCACGCGATCAACGCCACCGCTTCGGACTCGAAGACCGACACAGATGACACCGAGAGCAAAGGCGGCATCAGCACCAGCGTTTCCGTGGTCATCGCTGTGCTCTGCACCGCCATCCTCGCGGGCATTCTGTTTGCGGCCTATTGGTTTCGAAACCGGCCCCGGTCGATTAGTGCGCCGGCAACCGTATCGGGTGGCGTCCAGCTCGGCCCGCCTATGACGTTGACCGAGATCGACATCTACGACGAGAAACTGCCAGGCCATGAAAGTGGGCGGCCCACGCATCGCGGCTCATTGTCGTCGCAACCAGGAGGTCCCATGCAGTTTGACTCCAACGCCTCCATCATCTCGGGGGTCTCGGGCACCAGCTACCACGACCTGGACAACACTCGGCTCGGCCACCTAAACGAGGCCCACGCCATCACCGACACGGAGCTCTCGTTGAGCCAGGACGTGAACGAACGGGTCTTTTCGCCGGCCAGTGTAGATGTGGACGCTCGGTCCGAGTTGGCGTCGTCCAGTTTTCTCTCGACCGACTCGATGGACGTAGCATCGTTGGGCCGTGGACAGCACGGCCAGTACCTTCAAGACGACGGCAGCTCCTCATTCATTAGTGTGGCTTCGACGTCGTACCTCACCAACAACGAGTCGTTTTCGAGTCAGATCACGCTGCCGGAGAGTGAAGACGGCTCCATGGCCTCGACCAAGCGCGAAGTCGAATTCTGATCTTTCTTCAACACGTTTTTCCCCTAAAATTTACGATAACCAGCTTCAACCTCCTAACCTGCTGTTACGAACGTGTTTGCGCGATGGGCGCAACACGAATGTTGGCACCGCCACAAGGAGACCCAATAACCCGATCGTTGTTCAGTTCTAGGCTGCAGCATGCTGCGTCATCTCGCACGCGTGCCCCGTGCGGCGGCTGCGGCTGCGTCCGCGCGGTCGCTCTTCTCAGTCCCATCCGTATCCCCGTTGTCTGCGGCCGTGGTCCCCGGATCGTCCACGGCGTCGGCGTCGGCGTCCGCGTCCCAAGAGCGCCGGGTGCTCTGTGTGGATGTGTCCGACGCGTCCTGCGTCCAGGAGCTCGTCCAGCGCGGCCACACAGTGGACCAGATCCAATTGCCGTCCGAGGACGAGCTACTTCAAGTGATCGACCAGTACGACGCACTATTGGTAGCGCCCACAGCCACCGTGCCGACCACGGTGTTGGCGCAAGGCGCGGCCGCGCGGCTGCGGCTGGTGGCGTTCCCAACGGACGCGATCGACAGCGGCATGGTGGACACCACGGAGGCTACAGCCCACGGTGTCCTGCTGCTGCAGCTCGACAAGAAGCAAGTCGGCGACAAGTTCTCAGTGGAGGCCGAGGCCGCGCTCTCGCTGCTGCTCCAGTTGGCGCGTCGGCTGCCGGACTCGATCGCGGCCTCGCGCACGCTGGCCACAGGCAGCGGCCACACAGGCGGCGGACCACCGGTTCCAATCCAGCGAGAGCAGTTCCGCGGCACGGAGCTGAGCGGCAAGGCGTTGGGCATCGTCGGTCTGGGTCAGGCCGGCAAGTGCGTGGTGGAGATGGCGCGCGCCATGGGCCTGCAGGTGCTGGGTTTCGACCCGAACCTGACCCACGAGGCGGCCGCACTCATGGGCGTCAAGCGCGTGTCGCTGGACGAGCTGTACGCGCAGAGCGACTTTGTGAGCTTCCACGCGCCGCTCACGGGGAAGACGCGCGGCATGTTCGACGCGGCGGCGTTGGCGCAGTGCAAAGCCGGGGTCACGCTCGTGTCGGTGGCCGAGTACAAAGGCCGCGACGGCCTGTTAGACCCGTCGGCGCTGTTGGTCGGTCTCTCGTCGGGCAAGATCGCCGGTGTTGGTCTCGACGTGTTGGAAGACGGCCAACCCGTCACTGACATGTGGCGCCAACTGCAACAGCACGCCAACGTGTTGGTGGCCACCCACGCCGACGGCAAGAGCTCGACCTCCAAAACGCTCAGCGAGGGCAAGAAGTACCGAGCGATCGCTGAAAACATGAGCGACGCGCTCGCCCAGCGCTACTACCGCGGCGTCGCCAACGGCGTGTTCATGCCGCTGACGCTTGAGCCCGAGATGCAGCCGTTCCTACAGCTGAGCGAGTCGCTGGGGAAGCTCCTGTTTGACCTCGTCGTGACCAACGATCCGAAAGACCCGATCACCAAGGTGACCGTCGCGGCCACGGGCGGCGTGCAGGTTGACATCACGGCCACCAAGGCCAAGTCAGCGCTGCAAAGCGCCGTGGTGAAGGGCATTCTCGAGTGCATCCGCGCCAAGCGCGGCGGCGACGGGCGCTTTGGTGCCGCGCGCATCTCGCTGCTGAACGCGACCATGCTCGCGATGAACAACGGCATTGACGTGCGCGTCGGAGAGCTCGAGACGCTCGACTCAACCACGCACCTCAACAACTCGGTCACGGTGCAGGTGGAGACCAAGTCGAACGAGACGTTTCTGGTCATGGGCAGCGTGTTTGGCGAGGACCCGCGCGTGGTGCGCATCAACGAGTACACGGACTTCCCGGCGTTCCGGCCAGAGGGCAACCTGCTGCTGTTCAAGAACGAGGACAAACCGGGCGCGATCGCTGGGATCCTCAAGGAGCTGTCCGAGGCTCAGATCAACATCGCCAACTTTGGGCTCTCGCGGTCGGCTAGCGTGGACCTGGCGCTGGGCATCCTCGCTCTGGACGCGCCGCCGTCGCCCGAGACCATGACCAAGCTCAAGACGCTGCCCACCGTGCAGGACGTCCAGTTTGCGCGCGTCTAACAACTGAATCACATTCGTAGTAGAGATGGGAGCAGGAAACAAACTATACGCAACAACTAAAAGACAGAATGTCTGGACAAATATCTCCACGGTTTAGACTCGTATCACTCTTGGGATCGGAGAAGCGGAAGCTCCGAGGCTGGAGCCGTTGGTGCTTCGGCCGTCGCCGCCGCCGCCGCCTTGGTGTGCTGCTGGCTCTCCAAGTGCGCCAAGAAGATCTTCTTCTTGTCGGTGGGTGACTGGAGAAATCGCTTGAGCGTGCTGTACAAAAACGGGCTCATCGAGTCCTTTTCGTGCTCGTACGAGTGCATCATGCAGGCCATCGAGAGCGTAAACACGAGCACGTCGCCGTTGCGCATGCTCGGGAACACGCGGCGGTCACGGAGCGTCAGGAACAGCGAGTCGATCGCGCGCGGCAAGACGTACAGTGCCAGCTCTACAGAGAAAGCAAAACCCAACAACGCGAGCCCGATTAGTCTACAACCTCATCCAGCCAAGCGTGAGCTCCCAACACCACGCACCTGATCGCCGCGACTTGGGCTCGATCAGGATCGCGATCGATGCGAGGAAACCGGACACATAGTAGACGTAGCGGTGGTCTTTGGCCATCAAGCGGCGCTGCGCGCAGATGCTGGCCATGTACAGCGCGACGTACGAGGCGACGAAAGTGTTGGACCGTGTCGCGTTGAGCACGGCGCGGTAAAGCGTTCGAACCGGCCGCGCGAGGAACTTCTTGAAGTGGATCACGACGCTCGGGACGATGAAGAGCGACAGGTAGAGCGGGAACGCCGACACGAACGCGCCGCGAAAGGCCTGCAGCACGCCGCCCGAGCAGCTCGAGCTCCCATGGTGGATCACGCGGCACGAGACCGCGTCCACGCAACCCTGCGGCGACGGGAAGTCGGGTCGAACCTTGAATTTGCCCATAAACTTTTGCACGAGCTCGGACGGCACGTCCACTCCGCGGTTGTTCTGGCGCACAATCTCAAGCGCCTCGGCCTCGGCCGGGCCAGTCTTGACGATGAAGCGGAAGTAGTCGGCGGGCAGCGTCTCGGGGCGCATGACCCACGCGTACATGACCTGCGCGGACGAGAGTGCGAAGAGCAGCGAGTCGCCGTACTCCCACTTGGACCCCCAAAAGTGCCAGTAGTCCTTGGCCTTGGCCGTGTTGTAGACTGACTGGAGCGCGCGCGCGAGTGCGTACAGCGCCAGCGAGCGCCGCCGCTTCTTGTCGACGAACACAATCGCGCAGGCCGCAAGCGCGCCCGCCAGTAGCGTCGAGAGCTCGTTTACCGACTGCTTGGTGGACGGCTGCTGGTCGTTCTCGTGCGGCTCGTGCTGGGCCGATTTCGCCCGCAGTTGCTGCTTTCGACGCAGCGCGACGAACCGCATGAGCACGCGCGGGAGCAGTGCGCGCAGCGCGCGGTACCCGCCTGTGAACCAGCCGAGGAAGAGCCCCATGGAGACGGCCTCGACGCGGAAGCTGAGCTGCTTCTCGTCGAGGAGCTGCGGGAGGTCTACGACCGCGCCAAAGTTGCTGGTACGTTAGACGCATGTTAGTCTGTCTGCCAAGCGCGTTAGACCTCTCAGGATAGACGCACCGCTTTCGAAGCAGCCTGAAGATCCGCATGAGGACGCCAATGCCCGCGCGCGTGTTGTAGGCCAGCAGGAAGTTGCCTGTACCTAAGTACAGCGCGTCTAGCAGCTCGCGCGTGAGCCGCTTCTCGTCGGCGGTCTCGTCGGCGGAGACGATGGCGTGCTCGGACGCGGGGGTAGTCGCCGGGGCGACGCTTTCCGCGTCGGGCTCAGCGCCGCTGCTGTTGCTGCTAGCGGCGCGCACGCCGTTGTCGTCGTCGCTGTTGTCGATGAACTCGTCCATGGCCTCCTCGTCGTTGTGGCTGAAGATGCTCATGTCGGACGGCGACGGCGTCATGGTGGTGCCACGGAACGAGCCATTGTAGGTCATCATCGGCATCGTTGTTGTTGTCGTTGGCGTGGGCGTTGGCCTTGGCCTTGGCGCGGGCTGTTGGTGACTCCGACTCTGGTCCGCGGGTGGCATGTCGACGTAGACAGGGTCTAAACAACTTATTTCGTTAGTCCGGTGCGGAGGTCACGCCAAGTTGAAGGAGTGCATGGCTGCGTGCTTTGACGCAAATGAATTGATTGGAAAATGAATTGTGTGATGGCGTCATGTCAGCCATCGGCATGACGTATGGACAGGGAGAAGTGGACCACCTATTCTGTATTTTACGATATAAGCTGATGGATATCCGATTTCAAAGATCCTTGATTCAGTGACATGGGTGTGTCACTAATGCGCAGGTGGTGGATGGCTCACTGATCCACTGGACGAGCTGGCGGCTCATCTGCAGCACAGTGATAGGGTGACTATTGCGGCAAATCTTGTACTCTCCAGGCAACTGCTCACGACTACGAGAACGATGTGAATCGCCCTCCTCCAGGCCTGAGTTGTTTGGATCGCAGATTGAATGTGCCCACCAAGATATCTGGATCCTTACGTGACTGTAGTCGTTTCCTGGATCGTATGTCCACTGATCGTGGTGGATAAAACGGATTTTTGGGAGTTAACACCCAAATATTCAATATTTCAGTATTAAAGATCCAGAAATTTCGTGCTGGACAAACGCAATTTAATATGGGAAGCTCCACTTTTTATACCAGTTTCCTAATTAAATCCGCAAAATATACCAAACGAAAAATAAATACAGAAAATATACCAGTTTGGTTTCAACCAAACTGAAATCATCAAAAATGCAGTTTATATACCAGTTTGAA
>JAADWZ010000608.1:0-17156 GCA_023336445.1 Pythium dissimile
CCCCCCCCCCCCCCCCCCCCCCCCCCCCCCCCCCCCCCCCCCCCCCCCCCCCCCCCCCCCCCCCCCCCCCGACCATCATCACGGCAGCGCAAAGCCCAGGTTCTTAAAGTCGCGCTTCTTGAGCGAGAGCTTCACGAGCGGCAACGCCTCCAGAATCGCCGCAAAGTCGGGCCGGCGGTTCGGATCCTGGTGCCAACAGTGCTCCACGAGCTCCCCGATTTTCTGCGGAGTGTGGCGGGGCAGCGCCGGGCGCATCTGCTGGCGAGCCACAGCGAATGCAGCTGCAACATGTCAAAAATGCGAGCGTCAGAGCAGATCTTCCTGGCAACAATGGGATGCCCGTCAGCCAGCGTACCTTGGATCGGGGTGAGACCGCGAAAGGGCTGGTCTTTGGTGATCATTTCCCACAACACGACACCGAAACTGTACACGTCGGCCTTGATCGAGTACGGCTCGTGGCGGATCACCTCAGGCGCCATCCACCGGTACGTGCCCGTCTCTGCAGTCAAGTCGTGCGACCCACTGATGTCGAGGACGCAGCTGAGCCCGAAATCCGAGATCTTGACGGTGCCGTGGGCGTCGATGAGCACGTTCCCGGACTTGAGGTCGCGGTGCATGATCGAGCAGAGGTGCAAATAGTTCATCCCCTGGAACAAATCAGAACCATTTCGTCAGCATTCTGACGAACAAAAGCTAGCATGCCGTCCATCCAATGGACTGCTCGGTGGCCGGTCGGGGATCGTACCATAGCAATGTCGGTCGCAATGCGGAAAAAATCGAGCGGAGCCTTCTTGGATCGGATCAAATCCGTCAACGTGCCGTTCTGCATGAACTCAAAGACTGGTGGAAGCCACGACAACACCCCCCCCTGGTCAGACAGGCAATGTTCCTTCCCATGGACTATCCTATCCATCCCACTAGCGGCCACACAAATAGAGCTTACCCAAACAGTACTTTGGCGGGGAGATCGCCGCCCCCAAGAACAAGACAATGTTCGGGTGGCGCAGCTTGCTCACCAGCGCGACCTCTCGGTGGAATTCATTCAGCAGATCTTCGCTCAGCGCCGCGTTCTGCGCCGACGAGTCCACGATCTTGGCGGCCACTTTCGTGCCGCGCCAACTCGCCGCGTACGTGTTGCCCGAGCGGCCGCTGCCCACCGACACGTCAATCTTGATCTCGTTCATCTGGAGACGCCACTCCTCTTTGATGTCGTTCCGGTCGACCATTTGGAGCACCGCGAGCTTGTCGGCAATGTCGGTGGCGGTCTCTGTGTCCGTCGATTCCGTGGCCGTGGCCGGCGCCTGCGCAGGTTTCTGCTCCGCGGGGGCGTCCCCGTCGCCATCCATGCGCGACAGGTTCTCCAATATTCGTCGCTTGAGCTCTGCCTGGCGGTCGTCGGTCATGAACGATCCTTTCACAACGAATCTGACAAACAAATTATTAAAGAATGAAACTAAATTGTGAGTTCCTTGTCAGCGTCAAAAAAACATGGCTCGGCTCACCTGTCGAGGATTACGCCGTCATGCGTTGTCATGACATCCGCGTCCAAGATGCTTCCTTTCATACTCGTCAACCCACTGCGAAGCAAATCAAAAATAGTAATAAAAAAACCAGTTCAGCTCAGCTCCCCCCCACACACAGAAAAGCTGACAGGAAAAAAAAAATCGCCAAACGAACCGAGTGATCGCGTCCAGCAGGCTGTCGCGGTCAGGAGACACCACCACAACGTCGCACAAATTCGTGACAATACTGTTGCAGACAAGAAGAGCGCGTTGTCGTCGTCAGATTCGGTGGAAGCAACAATGAATGATCGCCATCACGAGCGGGGCCTCACGCACTTTCCATGGTCGTCTTTGTTGAGCTGGACATTGATGTTGATATCTTCCGGATTCCGCTGGTGCTTGGCCAGCAGCCGCATGTGCATCGGAACGTCGTCCGGGTTCACCGATAGTGCGTAGCGAGCCGGCAGGCGTCGGAAATGGCTCTACAGAAAATCCAACAACAACAACAACAACAAATCCCCGTTTAGTCCTCGTACCGCACGCCAGTGTCTTCAAACACACCAAACGGCGCAAAGCACTACTCACTTGCACCGACTGCAGCACTGGCTCGTACAAGTGGTTGAGCACTTTCTTGGTGCCGTGCTGGCCGGACGACGACACGTACACGTCGCCGACCATGTGCTTGACCACGGCGCGGCACATGTCGTTCACCACCGAGTCTTTGAGACCGCGCTGGACGCCGAGCGCGGACGGCTTGGGCGCCGACGGGAAGTAGCCGGTCTTCTCCAAATCCTCCAGCGCCTGGTAGCTCCGCGCCTTTTTCATGAAGTTGGACTGCTCGGGCGTGCGCGATTTGCCAAACGACCCGCCCTGCGGGCGCAGCGCCGGGGACCCGCTGACCGCGTCCGCGGACGCGAGCTGCGCCGACAGGTTGCGCGCCTGCGCGTCGGGATCGAACGAATTCGCAAACAGCGCGACGTTCTCCGTCTTCTCGGCGATGCGGGGGAGCTGCTCGGGCGAGCGCAGAAACGCCGATGGCGATTGGTCGGCCGCGCGCAAGTAGCCGGGCTGGTCGTACGGCGAGCGGCTCAGCGAGTCGGGCACATGGCTGCAAAAAGGAGGACGAGAGCAAATCGGTGAGTTGACCTAAAAGTTGGTAGCCCCTCCTCCCCATACAGCAGAGGAGGGAGGGGAGCACATCAAGGGGGACGGACGTACACTTCACTCATGGCCGATTCTCCTTCCTGCGGCGGCGAGGATCCGGGGGCAGCGAGGCCTGTGCGCCACTTGCGGTACGAGAGCCGAGCGTCCGGAACAGTTTTCACGGGCGGCGAGAGCGAGGTATCAGTAAGCGCGAGGTCGTCGGCGCTGTTGGTGCGTCCTCCGAGAGGAGCGGCGCTGGACTTGAAAAAATCCTCCGGCGAGGGTTTTATCTCAAAAGAGGAAGAGAGCGAGAGCGGCGGAGGGGCTCCGCTGGGGGACGAGATAGCCGCGGAGGAGGCAACGCGGTCGACGTCACTGGGGATCTTGAGGGCGAAAGTGCCCGAGGAGGGCGAGCGCGCAGGTAACGTCGAGAGCTGCGGGGTGGACACGGACGTCCGCAATGGCGCGCCCGATTTAGTCTCGCCGACCGGCATTGGTGCACGCAGTGGAGGGGTGGAGAGACGGACGTACCACGAAGCCAAGGTGAAGTGATGCCGCGCTGGAGCTATCCACGACGATGTGCGGCGACCGAGAGGAGTGGAGCGGAGCGGAGCACGAAAATGGAGGAGAACAATTCGGCGAGAGCGACAAAAAGGTGGCGCGCAAGATGTGGAGCAAAAGCGGCGGAGGAGGAGATCGAGCGGAGAACAGAGGAGGCAAGAAGAGCACGACGAAAGACGGAGAGAGAGAGAGAGAGAGAGAGAGCGAGAGAGAGGCGGCCAGGTCCTTCCTTCGTTCTTTCTTGCGCAGAGATAGAGATTGCTGGCCTTGCAGTTGTGATGCTGTTGACAGAGGGCGGCGATTGGTTAGCTAACCTTCCAAGGGCAACTTTGCTTTAGGCCCTGTCACTGTAAGTTACACGGTAAACTACGACCTTGAACCTCGCAAAACGATTCCAAACCTAGCCCGGCAACTGATTCATTGAGGTTACCCTAACCAACGTCAGGTTTAATTTGTCAAAATGGTGGTTGAGGTAAACTAATTGTCCAATCATGCGACTTTTGGTGGAATGGGTAGAAGAAATCTGGTTGGATTGGTTGTAAGGCACCTGACGTCCACATGCAAATGACCAATTGTGGACGAGCAAGTCGCATGTGGGCAACAAGCACCTTCCCAGGTGACGCATCCAATATTGTTCGACGAATGGCCGGGCACTTCCATCAGGATACGAATCGCTATGTGGATGAATCCGACAAGTGCTGTTGGTATGGCAGGTCGCAGCCTTGCTGTGGCAGACTGACAATGCGGAGTCTATTTTTTTCAAGAACCAGTAAAGATGCCGTCGGAAAAGTCGTCAGTTTCCGCGATCAAACAGTCATTGACTGTTTGCTCCTCGACTCGAAGGGCAGGCAGGCTACATTTGTCCCTCCAAAAATGGGTGGTCACGATCAGTTCCTGTGACAGAGGAGATCTATCCTGTCTAAATTGGCACGAAAAACGAATAACACATGCCATAATGACGATTTCCGGCAAAGTTGACCATATGGCAATGGGCTTAAACGAAATAGCCGGCTATATGGTGGAGAATTATCCTGCCGTAGCTCAAGTTCAACTCACGCGCGAGAGGCACCATTCCGGTCCTGTGCCCCGTTTCGTCGCAGAAAAATTGAAAATCATCCGACACACGTGCCCATTTGTGCAGTTTGTGCAAACATTTTTTAAAGCTGACTCCCAAAAAATATTACGCGGGTGTCATCATGTGGTCCATTTGGGCGAGCTCCCTCCCTCTCTATCACTCGGGATTCTGAGTCGGGATTCTGAACACTGCTTTTTCTCATTGATTGTGTTCCCCGTATTTTTGATGGCTCGACTCTTGGAATACATAATGTAGTGGTCCTCCCTCGCTCAGGTGTAGATCTCATCATTGAGTATCTGGACACAGCAGTCCATCTTGAACACGCCATCCAGATTGAGGGCACCCACAATAAAACCAATCGCACCAATAACCTTAGTCCAAATGTCCAAGTCGCAGCTCCATGCCGGCGCAGTTCACTACTGTCGCTTCCTATTCCAAGTGAAGCTTGCACACTGTGGGTTCTGACCACTAGCACAAGCAGGTCGGGTCGAGCAGCCCGACTCGGGTCGTCGATGTTGGGACCACATATATGTGGACCACGTCAAAATTTACATTCTAATATCAAAACTAGAATCGGACAGCCAGAAGCATCCACTTGTCGACCAGTCTCGAGAAAGTAGCTACACTGCGCATCCGAAATGGGGAACGTGAACGCGTCGCACCTGTCGCTGGCGGTCGGCGTGACGACGCTCGTGGCGACCGTCATCTACTACTATAAGATGGTCGTGCTCACCGAGCTCACGACCGAGGCCTCGCTCTTCAACACGCTCTACGCTGAGTACGCGACGCCCCATCTCGTGGAAGCACTCCAGTATGTTGCAAAGTTCTGGACCTCTGACGGGAGGTGGCAGTTGGGGTCGCTGTGAGCTGACTCTGCATGATTTGTTCGTACTCAGCTCGGTGGAAGACTTTGCGCACTACACGCCGCTGTCGGCGCAGCAAATCGTGTGCAAGAAGGTCAGCGACCGGCTCTGGGACAAAAAGCTGGATCGCGACTGGCAGCGGCTTCACCACTGGTACGGAGTCGATAGCGAATCTGCGTCTTTGCTTGTGTCTGCTTGCAGTACTCATCTCACCTCGTGCGAAACGGAGTACCGTAGGTACCAGAAGCTCGTCTACTTTCACCGCATGGGCTTACTCAGCGACCGCTTCTACAAGGAGTTCCCGGGAGCGTGTAGGTGGTTTGGTCTATCAATCAATCGCATGGGTGTAGTAATCTAATGGTCGGTGCTTTGTATCCCTCTCGCTCTCAGCGCGCGCCAAGCACTTTGTCCAGCACGTGGAGCCGTTCGCGCTCAACGCCTGCATGTTCAGCGGGGTGAGTGTTGCGCATGCGCGTCGCCACGTCGATACGTTGATACGTTCTCGAACCCTGTTCGCTAAGTTGTTTCTTGAATCACAGGAGAACAACTGCTCCGAGATTTTCGACTATCTTCGCGGCCTGTACGCCCTTCCAGCGGCGGAGCCGATCTCTTGTGCGGAGGACGCGCCAAAGAACATCGAAGCCGCCGACGAGAAGGATGAATTGTAGGCGAGAAGAGACGAAACCACCAAGTCAGACCACCAATGAGCATAGAGATTCGTGTGAATGAAGAAAGCATTCTCAACATATATTGCTGGTATATATTGTGGGAATAAATTCAAAACGTATGCATTCACAGCATCGCGAAGCAATCCTTTTTTGTGTGTGTGTGTACGTCGGATGTGTGAGTGCGTGGTGGATGCTATTCTTTACTTAGGTTGACGAGCGCTGACAAGAACTTGGCTTGGTCTGCCGTCCGGTGTACGTATACAATCTTGTCCCCGCTGAACGAGAAGTTGCTCACGCCCTCAATCTTGACGCGCTTCCCCTTGACGCTCTCGATCAGCTCCAGGAATTCTTTGTTCATGCTCACACCGGCGCTCTTGACGACGCCCGAGAACACCCAGTGCACGCGAAAGTGCTGGCTGCGCGGCCCGCCGCTGTCGACCTTGACGTGCTGGAGTTGGACGTCACGGAAGAGGTAGGTGGTGCACAGATAGTCCAGCACGAGCGCGTCCTTCCCGCGTAGGTGCACGGACGAGTTCTGCGGGCCGCTGACGATTGAGTCGTCGCGGAAGTACTGCATGGTGGAGAAGATGTCGCCGCTGTTGTAGGCGTCCTCGACAGCCTTGATGATCTGCACACGAACGGTCTGGAGCGTCGCGTACTCTTTGTCGGTGATGGTCATCACGGCGTTGGACGCGATGCCTGAGTCCTTCTTCTCCAGCGAGCGGATCTCCTGGACCAGCATGTCTCGGTGCTGCTCAAGCCGCATTTTTTCTTCTTCCAGGTTGGAGATGCGGTCCAGTTTGCGTTGACGACTCTTGCGGGCAGCGATACGGTTTCGCTCTCGCCGGAGGTTCGTCTCGGCGTCGCCCGAGTGCTCCGAGCCTTCAGAATGGACAGAGCCCGTCGACGGGCCCAGCCCAGGGCGGTTGCGTTGGAGGTACGGGTTCTCGTCATAGGCCGACATGGCGGTCGGACCCTTCGAGTACTTGAGTCGATTGGCCATTTGGTTGAGGCTCTCCTGGGTCAGCGCCTGGTACTGCTTGGAGCCACCACCGCCGCGGTTCGGCGGCATAGCGGTCATACCGATTCCAGCGCCCATCATGGATCCACGACCACTGTCTGGGTTGGGCTTCTGCTTCTTAGTGGCTCGAGAGGTCGGCTGGACGGCGACGTTCGGGGCGCCGCGGAAGCGGTCCATGTCCTCAGCGTAGCCCGCGGACGACGGGGACGACGACATGTACGAGCCGGCGCCGCTGCCACCCAAGTAGCCGCCGCGGCTCATCACCTCGGGGCCGGCCACCGAGCTCGTGGCGCGGGAGCTCGAGTGGTGCATCTCGCAGACGCCCTCGGCGACAGCCGGATTGGAGCAGAGCGCGATGGCGCAGCGGTGGAGCGAGTTCTGGTCGTTGGCGTAGCGCGGCGCGCCGGCGCCAACACGACGGTTGCTCATGGTGACTCGTCGGACGCGGACGCGGACTGTGGTGTGTGGCCGCGGCGGACAAGAGGGAGGTGGATGAGTGTCGAGCTTCCTTCCACGCGGCGGCTTGGTTCGTCCTCGCAGGTACTAGAAGGCTTCTCTGCTGTTCTCTTGTGAGGGGGGTGCTCGCAGAAATGGCGTGAGCACTGTTGCCGAGTCGCTGTTTTTGTGTGGGAGGAGGGGAGCCACAACAGCCAGAGAGGCGAGAGAGCGAGAGGGCGGGGTCCGAGGAAGGGGAAGGGGGTCCAGTGCCAACGCAACAATTGTTTCAGTTTCTGTATTTTTGTAAAACCTCGTCCAGGAAAGCGTTCGCAATGTGGCCATACAATTTGGAAGATCAATCGAATGAACCTTCTCCACTGGACCGCATGATTGTATTAAACCTCGACTGACAATGGTGGGGTTGTGTGAGCTATAACTGTGTGAGTAAAACTCTTGCAGCCCGCAACAGATCGAGCCAACACAGTTGGTTGGGTCAAGAAAGGGGCAAGAACCTGACGGCGAAGAGGGAAGGTGCCGCATCGGAAGGGGAACAGTCTTTTCGCGATACTGTATCCTGGTTGTTTTGGACAAAATATGCGCCATTTTTGGACACAATCACACCCACAGAGTTCACCACAGTGTTTGAGAGTTCTCATCCCAACATTCTATCAACACTTTTTTTGGAGAACTAACGTTACGGCAGGCTCCGATCAAACATATCTCTGTTGTTCAGCTTCGTGGAGCACAGCATTCACAAGATACTGTACAAATTTCTTCGAAGAAGCATCATAAACTACTAAATATATTGATATTTGTGGAATAATAAACATGTTACGCCCAGCATTCGGTGCTTTAGGCTGAAAATGCTCACCACAGTGTAAGTTACAGAACACTCTGACCCTTCACAATTGTGCAGTGTTCTGTGCATGGGTTAGGGCCCTGATATGGTTACTCGATGATTGTGGCAAAAATCATTGATCACCTGCATCCCAGGCTAGGCGATGTCTTGAGTAGTGTAATTCTCTCGGCCTTTGTGACGAGAGAAACTCTTTTATTCTTCCCAAGAACAACACCGTCATTATAATTGAAGACTCCTCTTATTTTGTCCCGAGAACAACACCTTTGATCTCGGCCTATGAAAAAGGTCAAGCACACACAGACAACCTGTGCTGTAAGCTTGGAGCCTTTGCGCCCCAGTGTCGGCGCGAACACATATTGCCGCCGTGTAGGTGCTAATTATATCTTTCAACTACTCTCTCCACCTCACGAGCAATTGTACGAATGCTAGTATGAATTGGCGGCTTGCTGAACTTGCCATGGTTTCCGGCCCATTGCCTTATTATTGAAAGTTGGCACGATGCAAAAAGCGCCCAGGGACTGTTTGGCCATGTACTACTGCTTCGTGGAGCTGCAGGTTCAATATCCAAGAGATCGTACTGCTGATACTGTATGCAACTCTGTTGAGAAAGAAACATGTTCGATTCGATTGTCTTTGTACTGGTTGAACCAAACTGAATCTTATCATGCACCTGCATCGAATGCTGCACCTCTCCCAATCATTGCTACAGAACTTCTATAAGAGTGTGTAGCAATGAGTCGGACACTGCTCAGTCTGTTATACACACGGAACAGTTGAAGTGAGTTTTCTGACCCAACGTTGGCAAAAATGACTCGTGTCGTCATCGACGGTTTGAGTTTCTATCGGCGGCCAAGTTGACTGGCCAATTGTGCATGGTGATTGAACGAGAAGTACTCCTAGCACTTCGAGTCACCGAAGGTTCCTCAGATCATGTCGTCCTGTTCTCAACCGTTGTGAGTTACCTCTTCCGATTGAGCAAGTGAGCCTGTCAATGATGGATAAGGAAGCTAGGGCTTCGTACCGGATTCTTCACTGAGTATCATCGTCTGTGCGATTGGGTCGTCCCCGGCTCCATCGGAACAAAACAGATGCATGAATCGGAGAGGAGTCCCTCCGGGGACGGGGAGGTCCCCGTCCCGCAGCCCTTGTCTCTAGATCTGGTGATTTTGCAGGAATCTGTAGCTTGTGTGGGGTAGGAAGGAATTTTGCGATACTGAAGACATAGCAGAAACATGTGCGCCTTGAGAAACATTTTCCACAGCGGCAGCAAAATGTAATAAATTTGTGAGTGAAACATAGGTCATCTCTCCTCCCCAAATGCTAAAGTTCGATCTATTTTGGCTCTTCCACGCTTGGTCTGTTTGATCGTCAACTACAGTGCACAATTGTACACGGAACTGTGCGTCGAGTTACCACAGCATGTACCGAGGTCTAATCACAATAGTTTTGTGACAAAACATCCTCCAAGAAACAGTTTTTGACCTGTGGATTTTTGCTGACTCCAGTCTGGAGTCCTGAAACCTCCACACGTCCGACCCAGCAAAATTCCATCTGGTCGCTCTTCAGCAAAAAGAAGTGTGCTTTGCGCCAACCCCATCCCTTTTCAAACGTACGAACGCATTTCTTTGTGACCTGGTTCACTCACGTCGAAATAAAATCCACAAAAAATGAAGAAAGAATATCGAAACTCGGATAGTTTCCCAGCATGGTGAACCTGGTTGGTTGTTTCTGATCGGGTGCAAACAGACCCCTGATGGAGAGTGTTCTCGCTCGATCAACGCTGAAGCTACCATTGGTACAATGGACCGCTTGGGGCCGCAGCGCGGCGCGGCTCTCGACGGGGGCTGAGCCCTCTTCGCCCACGCCCGGCGCCCTAGCTGTACGCGCTTGTGTGGTCGCGATGCTCGACCAGCACCGCGCACTCCTGACGACCGTGGATGACGCGCAGTACACGTTCGCGAGTCCTCTCATCCAGGCCACGATCGGTGGTCACACGCGCCACGCCCTCGACCACCTGCGCAAGCCCCTGGAGGCTTCTCTTGCGCGCGATCCGATCATCCGCTATGACCTGCGCGTGCGCCAGACCGACGTGGAGCGCGACCGCGGCGCGGCACTGACGCAGATCGAAGTTATCCAAAGGAACCTGACGGCACTTGGTGGGTTACATTATTTTTATGTTTTCATGTTTGTTCTCTCCGAACATGTCTGTGTTTAGCTGTGGTACCGTGCTCACGTTGAGGAATGCAACAAAAACGATAGACGAGCAAGCACTGAGCGCGCGCGTGGACGCGGCGTTCATGCTCTCGGGCGACGGCCGCGAGTTCGCGTTCGACTCGACGCTCAGCCGCGAGCTGGCGTTCGCGGTACACCACGCGATCCACCACAACGCGCTGGTCAAGATCTTGTTGCGCCTCCATTTCCCGCACGTCGTCGTTCCAGCTGACTACGGCATGGCGCCATCCACGGTCAACTTCAACCAGACGGCCTCCACCGCCAGCGAGTGACCTCGATGTGGAAATGAAACATGTTTTGTTCCGCATTTTGTAGCCATGTATCGCGACAGAGAGAGGTACTAGCCTTTCCGAACAGGTGGGATTACTCCGAATAGTCAATGTTAACAGATTTCACAACTCGCCCAGTTTCTGAGCTCAGGCCACGTGGTGAGCCTGCGCGTGGTCTAGCTGTAGGTAGTAGAGCGCGCGCCAGGCGACCGCCAGCTCGTCGGAATTCATCGCCATCGCGTCGTCGTCGTTGGCTGCTGTACAGTCGCGGTCTAACGTTCCCACCACGACCACCGACCGTCGTCGCATGCGAGCCCGAGAGTGGGTCCTCAAGTGGCGTGCTCGCCCGTCGTGGAACAGTTTCTCCACGCGGTCTATCCGCTCGAGCCCGGTCTGCCAGAGCGAGAACCCTTCCACCACGTTGTCACGTTGGAGCGCCTGCGCAAAGCCCTCTCGCATCGCCAAGCGGCTGGCGTCCCACGTGCGACGCAGCGTTGTGAGGTCGCCGCCGCGGTACGCTGGCTTGAGCGCCCAGGGCGAGCCTCCGACGCCGCGACTGCCGCGGATCAATGCCTGCTGGATGCTGCGGAAAACCACATTCCGCAGCCGGTCGGTGACGCCCAGCAGATCGATCTCGTCGATCACCGCGACGAGCAGCTCTCTCCAGCTGACGCCGCCGTCGCGGTTCGGGTTCTGTCCACTCTGGCGGCTTTGTTTTGCGACCAGCGACGCGTAGATCTGCGTGAGCTGACCTGTGCGGATGGACGACGACGCCTGTGGTCCGGACGCCGAGCCGAGTACCATCACGTGCGTGAACTCGTCGAAGGATAATTCCCCAGAGGACGAGACGCTGGCTGCCCGCATCGCCACGCTCAGCCGGTCGACGAGCGCGCGGTGCTGCTGCAGCCAGATCGTCGCAATGGTGTGGACGACAAAATCTAGCGGCAGGATGAGCGCGTCGGTGAGTTCGCCGTTCGCAACCGATGGCGTGCTGGTGGTCGTGGTCGCGGTCGTGGCCGTAGTAGTGCTCTGGCTCTGAGTGGGGTGCTGGCTGTGACTGATGCCGTACGCGCCCGGGGTGATCGGCGAGAGCAGTGCGACCTTGGCGAGCGTGGCGCAGTCGGACAGGAACGTGGACCACTCGTCGACCACCACGGACGCGTCTGGCGACGTCGACTCGAGCAGGTACATCAGCAGCGTCTTGACCGATTCGAGCAGAACAAACTGGCCGGCGTGGACCGCGTGGCTGCGGAACTCTGATTGCTGGGCGACGCGTCTGGACTTTGATCGTGGCGACAATGACAACGGCGGCGCTCGAACTCGGTCCACGCTCCCACTCGTGGTGGCGGCTGCAGCGATGGTCCACACGTCCAACGTCAAGCCTTCTTCTTCGACCTGCTTCTTGGTGACAGCGACTTGCTGGAGTACGTGCATGCTATAGAAGAAGATGGAGAACAACTGCGCCGGCAAGCGGTTCTGCGTGATCTTGTCTGGTGCCTCCAGCTGGAACAGCCGCGTCAAGCGCGTGAAAAAGTGGATCTTCTCCATGACCTGGGATGGGCTGGAGCCACTCGTGGTCAAATTCAGCGCGGTGCTCAAGCCCGAGAACAAGAGCTGGATGCTCGCTATGAACCGCACAAACTCGTGCTCAGCTTTGGTCACGTCATTGTCGTATTTACTGAGAAATGCGCTGTGGACGAACGCGACCAACTGGTCGCTTTTCCAGGCTTTCCAGCGGTGGCGCGCCAGCGGAACCGGCGTGCTTTTGGCCATGTCGACTGTCTGGTTAGAGCGATTGCTGCCCGTGGGTACACTGGTCACTGGTGGTGATGACGTCGACGACGATAGCGTAGCTTCCAGAACTGACGCATAGATCCATTGGATCCGTGCAAGGATCTCAGCTTTGGTGAGCGACTCGACAACCGACGTCGCTTGGTCTGGAGGGAACGGCTCGGTCTGCAGGAGCGGTAAAATCAAAACGTCTATAAAATGGCGAGGCAGCTTGGCGATGGCTTTATCGAGTCGGATAAGAGGCTGCGGATCGTGCTGCGAGTCATCCTCTTGCAAGTTTGCAATCACGATACCACGGCGACGACCACTCCCCACGGGCAGTGCACCGGCTATCATGTGGCCGTTGCGGCGCTTGGAGTGGCTTGAGCCGGCGCCTACAATCGCGGGGGCGTTGGTAAACCGCCCGGTGGTAGAAGAGCTACGCAAGGCTGTCAAGTCCGTCGAGCCGATGGCTGGGAACTGTGTGGTTGCGTCGCATCCGCTGGTCACTATCGGCGTCAAGATCGAGCTACAGTCGCCCGACCCGCCACTGGACACGTAGAGCTCTTCAATGGCTCGCAGTACACCGTTGATCTCCTTCAACGCGAGCAGCTCCTTGGCTGAGATCCGTTCCATTGGACTCGTTTGAGGACGCGTGAGCGTGGTCTCGTAAATGTCTGGCTGCGCTGCTTCGAAAGGCACCGGATTGGACCATCGCGGGTTGTTGGATGTCGCTTCCATGACCTCACGGAGCGCGCACTTCTCGTGGAGATGCAGAAAGCTGCGGCAAAGTACGATCAGGTGCGTGATGTAGACCACGCGAGCGCGAAGCTTGGACTGAAGCAGCGCGGCACCAAGCGGAAGTCGACGATAGTTCACGGACGCTAGCTGCTGATGTGTTGGCGTATCGTTCGTCTTCTGCTCCTCTCCTTCTTGTGCGCTTGTTGCGCTCAAATGAAGCCACGTCGCCTGGCAAACTTCACTCCTCAGAGCGAGCACGCTCTTGAGAATTAGCGATTTGCAGTGGCCGTGCCAGGCCTCTTCTTGTTCAAGTAAATCCATCTCTTGCTTCTCCAGATCCCACACTCCAAGTGAGCGCATATTCTGGCTCTGGAGCCGCTGGATCTCGCGCTCGCAAGTACTGATCTCGTCGTGGATGTGGCTACGGGTCTCTTTGAGCTGCTGGAGCTCGTCGTCGGCTCGTCGTTGTCTTTCTAGTACTTGGTTGAGTATGGTTTCGATCCCGTCGAGAGTGTCGTACACCACATCGCGCCACACAAACGCCGCGATCTCTGCTGAGAATACGCTGATGCGCCGCGTGGTTTCTTGAAGACACAGCGCAAGCAGCGAAAAGTAGCTCGCAATTTTCACCTGCTGCACTGCACGCGGATGGCCTATACTATTAGTCACTGGCCGAGGCGTGGATGGCGTCACAGGTGTAGCTGTAATTGTTGTGCTGCCTACCCCAACTGAAGACGAAAAGAGCGTCTGCTTGGAGATCTTCGCCTTGATTGTTTTGAGCACTTGCGTACGTTTCTCCATCGGGAACTGAAGCCACTGCTTCGTCAGCGGCGGCTGTGCGATGTGCTTGTCGCTCTTCTTCGCACCTGCCCGTACCCCTTCAAGCTGGGCTACGACCTCACTATAGAACAATGCAATCTCCAGAATGGCCTCCTCGTGATCGCTGAGCTCGATTATTTTCTTGGGGGGTTTGCTAGTGATCCGTGGGGACGAGAGCGCCGCATCCTGCGCCACATCCTTGGCCATCGCACGCATGACGCGTGGCGAGAGCACTCCTTTGCGCGGCGACGTCACATTCAGCGGTGGCAGCGGTCTTGCTACTGGCGGTGGTCGTCGCGGTTGGGCTTCAACTGAGAGAGGAGCCTCTTCATCTGGTGAGGAGCTCAGATACGCCACGTAGGCCTCAATGTTCTCAACCACGCGCTGCAGCTCGTCGTGCGGCGTGATGTCGTCCACTAGCACGCGTAGCACGGTCGTGTACAGATGGATCTTGTCGAATCCAGCATGCGCTGCCGCGTGCTTCATCGTGTAGTCCACCCATACAGACAGATTCCCAAAGAATGCGCCAAATTGCAGCTCGAGTTCATCAACGGGTGGCGATGCCCGCGGATGGATCGAGCCGCCGCCTCCACCACGGAGGCGCGGGTTTCCGCCGGAGCTGACCAGCTCTAGACGCCGCAGATGGTAGGGCACGTGGACACCGCGGTGGCGGAGCGGGAACGCTTCCTGGCTCATGGCGCCATTGAGCACCTCGGAATCTGAGCTTGAAGAGTCGCTGGTTAGGAACCGAGAGTGAATGTACTAAATTCCAGAAGCGAGACGATGTACCCTGCGCAGCTCAGTCGTCACACTTGACTGTGAGAATGGACTCGATTGAGCAGCACATCATTGGGTGCCTGATCCGCATCAAGGAGGTATTTTTCCCATGGCATGTCTCGAGCTCATTTACAGACGTAAACGACGGACATGGGGATCTGGATCCGATTGATTGCATCATCATGGTTATTGCATCATCATGGGTTGAGATTTATATTTACCACCAATCCAATCGTTTATAAGTTTGATTTTTAACGAATCATGTATCGGTTGGCTCTCGCTTCTGGTCCCTCGCTTTCCGCTTGCTTTCTTCCCTCTATCGGATCGTTCCCGTCACTCTTCTATCCGCCGCACTCGGTACACTACTAATCTTACCAACGCCAACAACTCTCATCATGCCGAGCGCCAAGGAAATCGTCCAGGAACAGGTCGCGTCGAACGGCGTGGTCGTCTACAGCAAGAGCTACTGCCCTTACTGCACGGCCACCAAGTCGCTGCTGCGCGAGCTTGGCGCCAAGTACCAGTCCGTGGAGCTCGACCAGGTCGCGGACGGCGACGACCTCCAGAACGCCATAGAGCAGATCACCGGTTCGTAACAGTTTGGTTGGTTTGTTGGCTTGTTGGTGCGTAGCTGGAAATGCTGACGAGGCGATTTTGTTGGGAATGTGTAGGCCAGCGCACGGTGCCCAACACGTTTATCAACGGCAAGTCGGTGGGTGGCAACTCGGACGTCCAGTCGCTCCACAAAGCCGGCAAGCTCGAGCCGCTGCTCCAGCAGGTGGGCGCCATCTAAAGGAGATCCGATTCTCTGCGATACTGTGTGCAGCTCAACACAGCCATCGAAGCGAGCGCGCTCAGTTGGCTCGCTGACAGACCAATATGCAAAAATGATAACTCCAATTCGATCAAAATGCTGTGCGATGGCGAGCGATTTGGCAAGGTCTTGATTGTCTTTTGTCTAGACTCTCGACAAGTGCCAGGCGTTGTTGACCAACGGGATCTCTCGTGTGAAGTGTAGCTATCAGTACAGTATCATCCAGCCACTTTGATCCTGTTTCACTCGTCGAGTCATAGATTGATCGACGAAGCTCTCCGTCACTCGCATCCGTACTTTGTGTCGACAAATGCGAACTTTAGCGTGTCTGTTTTGGCGCCGGTCACGTAAAATGAATCCTCGAAGAGCTACTATATCAAACCCTGCTACTGAAGTGACATTTGCGAAAGCACGGCCCAACGACCATGAGCCACCACCAAGACCGCCACCTTGAACGCGACCGGGGCGAAGACCACCGCCGCCGTCGCTCACGGTCACCGGACGATCGCCGTCGTCGCTCGTGGTCGCCCCGAGCGCGCGCCCACGCGACAACCCCACAGCGACAAGATCAACGAGCAACTGCCGATCGATTTGGCCACATATCGTGCCAACTTCCGCGACAAAAAGTATGCTGGGCTCTCAGTGGATGCAAGATTCGCATTTCTGGCTCTCCGGTCATGCCCATCTTCGTGCCGCTCTCGCTTGGCGAGACCGTGGACCAGTACGAAGAACGGCTCCTTGAGTGGCTGAGCCGAACAACAACCACGACACTTGCGCGGCTGCGGAACCATCCGAACCGGTAAGCGGAGCGCATGATGCGCATCAACTTCGCCAATGCCCACGCCACTCGCATCGAGGTCTTCGAAGACTAGAATTCAGGGCGGAACGAAAAAACGAGCCTTCGATCGAGGTCCAGGTCCAGGTCCAGATCGAGAAAGAGAACGAGGTCGAGATCCAGGTCGAAGTCGGGGTCTCACGACAGTGCGAAGGGGACAAGGAATGACTATAGGTATGAGAAGAAACAGAGGGACGAGCCAGCGCGCGCGGAAAGCCGAGATGAGAAGCAGTTGGCTGATGAAGGACATGCCTCCGTGGAATCTACAGAGCCATCAAAGATGCAAGCGTGCTCGATACGGGAGTTGAAGCAAGGTGCCTCCTCTCAGGAGGCAGTGGCTGCGCATCTGAGCTGTGGGTGCTCACCGTGTCTATTTGTGCAATGGGCTTGATGCACACTCAGATGGAAGCGGTCCAATCGATTGCAAAACCACCAAAAGGTTCGCATCGCGTGGTTGACCTCACGCTCGACGACGACCCGAGATCGCCCAAGACTTCACATTAGGCAGATTTGCCACGATTTCCATCTTCCCAGCCAAGATGGGGAAAGACCGTCAACCAAGCACATTTGGTCGAGACTCACTTGCTGAGCAAACGCCTCGATCTCTGCGCGCGTTTTCAATTCCCTCGACTCTTTTTCGAAGCACACCGCACTACACACATCACTCAACGAGAGCGCAATTACCGAGTTCCATGTGGCGTGAGATTCAAGATCCAACGCAGGTGCAGCATCGCATGGAGAGGGGGGGGGGGGGCAAACCATAGCCAAG
>JAADWZ010000609.1:0-17146 GCA_023336445.1 Pythium dissimile
GACAGTACGGTCTCTTCGCTGTCGACTCCGACCAGGTGCTTCGCCTGAATGTGCCACCGCGAACTCCGATTGCTGCTCATGGCTCGAACGTGGAGTTTGACGCGCGTCTGCTGCTGGCGCTGCCACCGATTGTCGCCCTCCCACAGGGGTTTGCCGACCCGATGGTGGTCGACCTCAGCGATGTGGTCGGGCACGCTCCCTCACCCAAAGTTGTTCGTATTATGTGATTGAGTGGCCATTGACAGGGGCGATTGGCTGTGGCTGGCTGTGCACTGCGTATTGATACCAATTCCGATTTGATCTATTGAACGAAATTTCGACGTGGTCTTCGTGCCAAGTTGTTGTTCAGCGATCGACTTCTGCTGCCAGCTTCAAATCAAACAGGGCATCTGCGACGTGTGCAGAAGAATCGCCAGTCACAAAAGCGAGGCCTCATACTGAAATAGTTTTAACAGTGTCTATCGTGGAATGTCACTATTATCTCCCAGCCAACAGAGCTCGTACTAGTAGTACCACTACTGTAAAACGACTCATGACCCGCCGCCGGCAGCTCCCGGTCTCGCTCATCGCGGCGTGCTCGCTGAACCGCGCGATCGGCCGAGGCGGTGCGCTGCCCTGGCTCTTGCCCTGCGACTGGGCGTTCTTCGCCACCGCCACGCGCGCGCAGGTGCTCGTGCTCGGCCGCCGCTCGTTCCAGGAGCTCACGGCGCCGCTTGCCAATCGCCACACGATCGTCGTGTCGCGCTCGCTCGCGGCGTTGGCGTCGCCATCTAGGGACCCACCAACGACCCAACGTTGGGACGAGCGCGTGGCGTTTGTCTCCTCCCTGGACGAGGCGCTGGCGCTGGCCAACACCCATCCACAGTACGCCGCCGTCCAGCGCGTGTTCGTTGGCGGCGGCGAGCGCTTGTACGGCGAGGCACTGGACCGACAGCTCGTCGAGTCTTGCTACGTCACGCGCGTCCACCGCCGCGTTGAAGACGCCGACGCGTTTCTGCCCACGTGGACCACCGTCTGTCCGACGCTCACGTATGCAGCATCCGCTGGGGCGAAAGGCTCTCGGTGCGTTTGCGTTACATGAAGAAGGAAGGAACATCGGATTGGAGCCGAAAACTGACGAATTGGATGTTGATGTGCCCCACACAGAATAAGTTTTACGATCTGGTCACGACGCA
Organism: Pythium dissimile; assembly: GCA_023336445.1. Taxonomy (NCBI): domain Eukaryota; phylum Oomycota; class Peronosporomycetes; order Pythiales; family Pythiaceae; genus Pythium; species Pythium dissimile. Next base: position 1,176 of record JAADWZ010000609.1, read on the forward strand.
AGTGAAAGTGAGGACAGTGGCTGGACCAAGCGGTCCAAGTCGTCCGGAGGGTATGGGTGATGATGGAAGATTCCAGATCTCGTCGCGGTAACAATCATTACAATCCGGGCGGAAGATGTATCGACAACTAGCATTAGAGTGGTCAACGTGAGTTCTTTCTTTCTTGTGGGCGAGGCAGGCACTCGCAACTCTCAATTTTGTCGGACAATGAGCTCATTCCATGCGCCAGGAGACGGTGAATCGGGCCTGCCGTCGCCGTCGATCGTGCAGATGCTCACCCGGGCCGTTTGGCACGCCGCTGCGAATCTTGACTCTGCAAATTGACCGAGGGTGCACCCACACACACAACTTCCCAGCAGCTACTGGCACTGCTGAATTGCGCGCGCCACTACGTCACTGAGGTTGACCACCACAGGGTTCGCAAAGCCCACTGGAATAGGGACTTTCGGTGGAAGCGCCAGTAGCTCCCTCGCAGCAACCTGGACCAAAGTAGCTGCAGCGGCAAAAAAATTTCCCCTCGAATCGACAATCGCGTGAAGCTGCTGGTGAAGACCAACTTCGTAAATCCCGTACTCTTGCTGCCGCATGGCTGGCGAGACGCGTAGGATCAACACGTACTTGACGCCTGGAATAATCGCTCAGTGTTGCGCCTTCTCCAGCAGATGCGGCCACCCGCGCGAGACGCCGACTTCGACTTTGAGCGTATGGAACGCTCGCCACGTGATGCCGTTTGGACGTACAGCGCCGATATTGTTGGCCGGTCCGTAGCTCGCGTCGGGCTCATGGAGGTCAACACCCGCCGCGTATGAACTCCCGCTTGGAATCAAATGGTCTATGCTGGTACCAGTTGCTTCCGTCATCCGCGCCAAAATTCCCGACGGTCGTATCGTGAAGTTCGCTGGGCAACTCAACGAGGTAGATCGTGCCATTGTGCCACTCCATGGCGCGCGATTTGAGCGGTTGGCACTCGGAGAGCACATGATGGCGCCACTGCTCGAGCGTTGCGGTACAGACTGTCACGCCCACGTTGTCTTCATCGCGGGCGTCACGTTCGAGCGTCGCTCTGACTAGCTCGAACTCCAGTCGCTTGACCGTGTGGTTGATCATGTTGACCGCCATATTAGTACTGTACTTCTGCTCGGCAGTAGCAGTCTCGTTGCGTGGGCTCGGTAGGGCTTGGCCGCCGCGTCCTGTGGAGTGAGCGAAAGTGCCGTGGGCGAAAGTTCCACTGCGGCGGGTCCCAGGTATCAAATCGGCGCCTTTCTCTCGTGTCTCTCTCTCTCTTCGTGGTGCTGCTTCGCCAGTCCGCCGAAACGTTTCTGCCATACAGTAGAATCCGCGACGGAGGACCAACTGGCGCCAGCGCGTGTTTTCGGAAGCGTATCAGGCGCGCTCGTGTTGAGAAGCACGAGCGGAAATGTTCTTTCCCACAGCAAGTGGGTCACAGGTCCATAAATCTGTCTATTCACCGTCCCCGCACATTGACGATCACGCCGAATAGGTACAACAGGTTCAATTCGGGCGCAAACCATTGCCGCGACGGCAAGGCACGCGACTGGGCGCCTATCAACGGCGTCGCATGTGTGCTGCGAATATTCGAACCACTCGTTGGTTCCAGTGGTCGACGCGAGGACTTTAATCGGTCCTGGCACTTTGCTACAGTTAGACGCTCCGTCTGGGTACTGGCGCTGCATGGGGGCACGCCGATTCCAGAAGGGTTCGCGGCCGTGTTGTGCTCGTTTGGACGAAATCGTGCAGGGAGCGATCGATCCGAATCCACCGATAGATTTGCAAGAAGAAAAAGGCCCAAGACGCCGTGTGTCTTCGTGTGTACGTATGGAATAGATTACCTTAGCTGAGAATTACACTTTAATTACTACTGATACTGGCGCTGATATTATTCACAAGGGAAACAGGGCGCTCGGGCGATGGCTTGGGGAGGACGACCGACGCAGCGGACGAAGAGGAGGTCGCTGCCGCTGACGTCGTCGTCGTGGTGGTCGACGTGGTCACCGCAGACGACGACGACGAGGAAGAGGCAGATGCTGCCAACGACGTGGCAGTAGAGGACGCGGCAGTGGAGGCGGAAGCAGGGGGCGCCACCAACGTGGAAGACGCCAGCGGAGCGGGCGGAGGAGGCGGCAACAGCGTGGGGAACTTGCTGTGCTTGTGCATCGTCTCCAGCAGCAGCTTTGTGGACAGCGGCGGCGGCATCTGCGGCCCGATGGTGGACGACGGCGAGATCGTCGAGGTCAAGATCGACGACGACGACGACGACGACGATGGTCCCGGCCCCGGCCCCGGTCGCAGTCGATCCACGGCCGACGCGAAGCCGATTGACGACGGCAGCTGGAACACTTTGTGCAGTGGGGTCGGCTGCGGCTCGGGCTCGGGCTGCGCGTTACTCTTGGCGTCGACCGCGGGCGACGCCGAGCGCACGGGCGTGTGGTACCCTGGGGGCGCGGGCGAGGCGTTCGACGGGCGAGCGGGTGAGGGCGCTGCCGATGAGTTGCACGACCCCGCGACCAGTGACGGCGGCGGATGCGGATGCGGATGCGGCAGCTGGCCCATGACGCCCAACGCCGGCCGCATAGGGATCACGGGCGCTGTGCCACCCGACGTGATGGGCACGAGCTCCAGCAGTCGCTTGGTCAGCTGGAGCGACGACAGATCCTTGTTGACCACGTACACAAACTTAAGGTCGTGGAACTTGTCCGAGGTCGGGTAGATCATCGCGCGCAGCAGCTGCGCCGTCTCGCGCTCCAGCAGCCGCTCGTCCTCGAGCATGCAGATGCGCAGATACATCTCTTTGCGGATCGCGAAATGCAGATCCACATACGAGTTCATCGGGATGCCCACGCCAATCGCGCCGGATCCGGCGCTGGACGAGCTCGAGGAGGGGAGCGGCGTGCGCCCGTTGGGCTTGTCGGCTTCGTTCTTCACGGCGCCTTTGCTCTGCGCCGTTGCGCGCGCCTTCTGCGTTCGTCGCGCGGCCGCAGTCGTCGGCGGCAGAGACACCGCTGCGGCCGCCGGCGCCGGCGCGTCGATCTCGTCGCTCATCGACTGCGCGGCCACTTCGCGCAGAATGTCAAACGCACTGAGCGCGTTGCGGCCAGCGGAGGAGGAGGAGGAGGAGGAGGAGGAGGAGACGGCGGCCGCGGCCTTGGCGGTCTTGGCGTCGCGGCCCGTGACCCAGACCTTGGCGCGTGCGCCCGTTGCTTTCTTGGCGGGCGGAGCCGGCAGCGCGAGCGGATCTTTCTCCACTTTAACGCGCGTCCCCGCAGCGGACGTGGAGGAGGAGGAGGAAGGTCCCCCAGCGGACGAGGATGACGCAGCGGACGCAGCATTTGTAGGCGCCGTCTGTGGACGCAGCGCTGGAGAGTTCCGCGGTGGGGACGACGGGCTGTTAAGCAGCGACGACACCGAGTGGCCCGAGATCTTGCGCTTGATGGTCGGCTTGTCCATCGACAAGATCTCGTTGGTCTGTGTTGGTGCGACATGTTCGGACGAAGTAGCCGCCGATTTAGACGCATCCCCGTTCGGCGGCGGCTTCGCTTCAATGGATGTGGCCGTCGCGATAGTCGCGTCGGTCGTTTCGGGCGTCGGTGCTTTAGACTCCTCCTCCATCCGCTCGTCGGGCTTCTCGGACGACTGCGCCTTGGTCTCATCGTCGTCGCCGTCTTCGTGGGATTTGGACCGCTCGCGCCGTTTAGACTTGGACTTACGGTCCAACGAGTCGCTCCTCGTCACGGGCAAAGCACCTTTCGCCTTCTTATCCGAGCCATTCGACTGAACAGAGTCGGCCGAGTTAGACCGCCGGCGCTTCCTGCTCTTGCTCTCGTTCGCGGGTTCCTTGATATTCTCCTTCTCCTTATCGTTCGATTTCTTCGACGCGGCCGAACTCGCTTTCGAGTTTAGTCGCTCGGGTTCGATCAAAAGTTCTTCTTCGCTGTCGCTTTGGACGACATGTTTAGACGATCGCTTTTTAGTTGATGATGATGAAGAAGACGAGGCGGGGACAGCTGGTGTATCGTCTTCTTGGCTTCCCTTCCGCCGGCTGCTGCTGCCGCTTGTCGTCGTGGAACCAACATTCGATACGGCGCCACTCGATCCAGAGGAAGTCGATTTGCTGGATTTTAGACTCGTCACCGTGGTCCGCGTTCCAGCGAAGAAACCCTTGGCGTCTTCAAGACATGTTGGACACACGTATGTCGTATCCTTGAATCGCCCCGAGCTCTTGATTGGCGGCAGGCAGCCGATGTGGAACCATCGATTACAGCAATCGCACGCCAGACTCTCGTTGATCCGCTCGTCGTCCATCGTGTACCAATTGTCAAACGACTTGCTCCACCGCAAAAAGTGGATCTTCACGCGTTCGTTCTTGGCGTCCACGTCCGTGATCACGGCGTTGTAGAGCACTTCGTCGTTCTCCACGAGCACGCTCTGGTTCACTTTGAATCCAGTGCTGTCCACGTCATTCGCTGCGTCCTTCTTACCACGCGAGCTGGACGAGTGGCTCGTCGCGGCGGCGTCGGCGGTCGAGTTGAACGGCAGCTGGCACTCGCCGCACTTGGCGTTCACGTCATTCGCTTCGGCGGCCTCTTCGTCGTCGTCGTCGTCGGCTTGTTCGGCCTCGCACTTCTTGCAGCAAAAGCCGTTGACTGCGTCGATCTGCTCGCCGCGGGCTTTCGCACACTTGGTGTGGAAGCCGTGGCCGCACCATTCGCAGAACACGTCGCACTGCGTGCGGTCGCACTGGATACAGTGGCGCTGGGCCTTGCGGTAGGTCACAAAGTCGCATACTTGGCATCCGCTGTTGGCCGTCGCCGACACTTTTTTGCTGTTAGCCACGGCCTTGGCGTTGTTCCCGACCTCGAGCGCGGCCGGGTTCCCGCACTGCTCGCAGTCTTTCGACGAGGTGGGCGTGCCGTTGGACGGCGAGGACATGGAGGAGACGCTATTCCGCATACTCGTCGTCGGGGCCGTGATGGTTAGACCGGAGGAGGAGCCGTTGGAGGAGGTGGTGGAGGAGGAGATCGAGGGTGGAGGAGAGGAGGCGGCGCCGGCGGAGGCGCTGCGGCGCGGTGTGGATTTCTTTTTGCGGCGTTTAGTCTTGTCGTATCCACTCGAGGTCTTAGCGCTTTTGGAACTGCTGGTCTTCAGTCGGCTCATGCTCGGGGACCGCGACTCGGGTTGGTGGAGCGACTTGGCGGCGGGCAGGCATCCACTGGGCGGAGACCGTGCGGGTGGCGCGTCCGGGCGTCGGTTCGACCCCGCGGAAAGGAGGACGATAGGCGCGAGGCGAGGCCACGGACTGAAGTTGGATCCGTTGGCGTGCTTCGTTGGTTCTTCGCTCGGGCTTTGGAAGGGAGTGGGAAGTCGAACGAAGAGAAGCGGAGGAAGTCGCGACGGGATTATTCCAAAATGGCTCAAAGAAGAACGCAACTCACACCCTTCCCTTTGCTTTTTTGGACTAGCAGACTCAGACCCGGGATCCACGCATCTCCCCAACAAGTCCAAAGGCCAAACGACTCCCCAAGGTCTTGAATTTCGAATCCAAACCACCCTTTTGCCCTAACCCTCATTAGCGGTTCGGTCCAAAGTGCGGTCCGGACCGTCCGGTTCGACGCCTGCTGGCAGCAAAAAACTGCGCTGATTGGCTGCGTCGACGGTCCGCTGCGGTTTAGATCTGGTAGACTGGGGGAGATGACGCACAGTGGTGACGTCGCGGGTGGTGCTTCAAGTGTTGGGCGGATCCCTCCCTCGCCTGGTTCCGAAGCGACCGCCTGAGAAAAAGGGAGATGGAGATTCGCAAACAGCAACATCAAGCCTCGAATGGGCACGAGATCTTTACAGGTCAGCGAAGCCACAGCCAAAGCGACCTTCAGACCATCAACCCGACCACCAAGCGATACATCCGCAATGTGTGGGAGCATCACCTACGTTGCGCTCCTTTTTTATTCTAATAGCTCACGTGAAACTCGGCTGGAAATCCCAGTCTGGAAGCAATGGAGTCGGGAAAAAGGCTGGAAACTTCTTTTTTTGGATGGATCGCTCAGGATGTGTGGCTTTGGGAGTCGACGGAGCCTGAAATCGGACAGACACAGATGGCGCGCCGAGGCTTCTTCATAGGCACAGAGAGAGGCCAGGAGACGCCAACAGAGCTTCCGCGTCACCGCGAAGATGACGGCGTCGAGGTGGCCAGAAAGTCGTCCAGACTGGAACAAGGAGATGCCGAAACACAATTTACTTTGGATTTCAAAAGTAAGCGATCTGGGTAAAATCGTCTCTCGAAGCGGACGTTCTTTCAAAACCTGTCTAAAGATTTGTGGTGTGGGCTATTTTGTGTTCTGTTTTCTGGAGGGTAGGGTTACATTTGCCTAAGTTTTCATTAAATGGTATCTATTTCTCCATCATATTCTGAATTCAATAATGTTTGGTAGGCTTAAGTGAATGCCGTGTTATTGTGCTTTGCCTTGACAATTCCAGGCTTCGCAGTCTAAAAGAAGTACGAGCTCAATCACAATCGGACGTAGATGCACCACGCGCATGCGGGCGCCACGCGAGCAAGCAGTGGACGCAACGGAGACGCGTTAGTCTTCACCTCTGCCAATTCTGCGCGTCGCTGGATTGCTGATCCGGAGTCGGTCGAATCGGAGCCCTCCTTTCAGGTCTCCACCAAAACCGCCGGTCTTTACTCAGACAGCGTCTTCTCCTCGAGGCGACAGCTCAACCTCCATGCATACAATCCGAAGGCTTATCGTATGGACTATGTGGAGACTAAAATTGGCGGGCACCCTTTAGACCACCGGATCCTTCTGGAGAGCGAGTCGCAGCGCAAACGCCCATACGGTCCGCTCAAGACGCTAACGATCTCATTTGGGTCTAACCAGTCGCTGGCGTATGAAGCCCGCGAGAAGCCAGCGCTCGTATATGCGCCAGTCAAAATTGGCGGCCACGCTTTAGACCACGTGCGATTTTTCGACAAGGGGCGTCCGTCTCGTCCGTTGTGGGGCTTTGCGCTTCTTCCTACGCCGGCCGTTCTGGTCTATCCGAGGCGTCCACAACCACTAGCCACCGGCGCGCCGCCAATTCTTGAGCACATCCCACGCGGTCTATCCAATCTCTATAGCTGCGGCTGCTGCCAGCGCATGCGTCAGTCCCCGCGCGTGCAGCTCTGCTGCGGCCACGCACTCTGCGCCTCGTGCTTGTCGTCTGACGACCTGCGCCACGTCGTCGTGCCCACGTCATCCGCCTGCTTCCTCGAGTGTCTCCAGTGCAACGACTATGTAGCCATGGAGGCCGTCGTATTCCCTCCCGGTCGTATCCTCCATGTTGATCACACCTCGGGGTCCCCCCGGACGCTCGAGGAGCTCCGGCAACGCGGCCGTGTGGACATGGCCTCGCAAACGTCAGGTCTCCGGTGGCGGAGCGGCAGCGCCCTCGCTGCGCTCGCGCTCGTAGCCGCTGGGAAGCTGCTCTCACCTAAAGCTCTCAAGACGAAGTCCAAGCCCACGCCCGTGGCAGAGGACGCCACATTCCAAGAGGTACTCGAGGCCGCAAGCGCCGACCGCAGTGTGGACGCGGGTCGCTCACGCTGGCAAAAGCGCATCGCTGGGCTGCATGCGCCCTCCAAGCTGCTCAAGTTTTCGTTCGTGCGCTCGCTCGGCCTGGGCAACTTCGCCGAGGTGATGCTCGTGCGCGACCGCAAAGGCGCGCTCTGCGTGCTCAAGGAGAGCGACAAGCTGCAAGAGGCCGTCAACGAGATTGGCATCTTGAGCAAGATCCGCAGTCCGCACGTGGTTGAGATCCACGAGTACTTTGTCGAGGAGATTGGCCACCGCCATTTCGCGTACATTGCGATGGAGTACTGTGATCAAGGCGACCTGCTGCAGCAGCTCCAGCGCGACGGCGCTATGGACGCGACCGCATTTGACCGCGTCTTTCGTCAAGTCTGCATAGGGCTCACCGAGATCCATGCGTGTGGCATTATTCACCGCGACCTGAAGCCGAGCAACGTGCTACTGACGGTATGGTCGCCTCTATCCCAATTTGCTGTAGACAGCGTAGGTCTAACTGGGTTTGTTTTGTATGGTGCACAGTCGGAAGGTATCGTTAAGATCGCGGATTTCGGCGTGTCGACATGCCTCGAAAGCGATTTGCTCACCCACCATGCTGCAGGCACACTGGCGTTTATGGCGCCAGAGGTGCGGCGCTATTTCCTGGGTGAGAACGTGAGCTACGACGCCAAAGCCGACATTTGGTCGCTCGGCGCGCTGGCCATGGCGATGCTGTCGGGCGACCCAGAGCCGCGTGTGGCAACTCGCGTCGCGGACGAAGTCGTCGAGGAGGTCGTGGAGAAGCACTCGCTAAGCGAGCTCCACGCCGAACTGCTGCGGAAGACGTTAGACCAGGATCCAACAAAGCGCCCGAGTCTTGCTGAGCTGCTGGATATGGTGCCTCAAATGAGTGCGAGACTATAGGTTCTATCTAAATCAAGGCATATTTATTCGACTTGAATGCGCTTTAAAAGTGGCGTCTAATTCGTTGGCGTCGACGCGAGGAAGGCATCCGTCCACTCGACGGCCTTGTTCTCGTCGCCCGTCGAAAGGTAGTCGCCCAACGCAACGCGCAGCAGCGCAAACTGGTGCGGCGCCGCCGCGAACGCGCGTGTCTTAAGCTGCACGCGCTTGGCGTCGTCGATGGCACCGCTCGTAAACAGCTTCTCCAGAGCCGTAAACACGATACTTTCGTCCGCGATCTTGAGTGGGGAGAACTCGCCATCCGGGCGCGCGCGCTTGAGCGGCAGCTCGACGCCCGTGCTGCCAAAGCCGCCGGCGCCGCGGTCCGTCTCGTCAATCTCATCCACAACGTCGATGGCCGCGTACTCGATGCGCTCCAGGATGAGCTGCGCCACGCGGTCGCCGCGCTTGACCTCAAAGTCCTCGTCCGCGTGGTTGAAGAGCACGACGCCAACGTTGCCGCGGTAGTCAGCGTCGATGACACCGGCGCCAGTGTCGATAAACTTCTTAAGCGCGAGTCCCGAGCGGGGAGCTGAACATCGCGGTATATTCAGCGCCAGTTAGACCACGGTTCGTTGGGGAGAAATGGCGCCAACGCGCCAACATACCAACGCGGGCGTAGCAGCCGTCAGGAACGGCGATCGCCAGGTCGGTCTTAACAAGGCCCTTGCCACGCGCGGGGATCACAGCGTCGTAGGCGCTGGAGAGGTCAAAGCCGGCGGCCAGGGCCGAGCCGCGCGTTGGCAAGATCGCCAGTTCCGTCAGCTTCTTCACGCGCAACACACTCATCTTCGTTGGTATTGGCGCCAACAAAATGGGAAACTGTGGGGGAGGATTGCTGGTCGGCGCCAACGAAAAGATGTTGGCGCCAATACCAAAAGCGGCATCTGATTGGTTCATCCTCGAATCCATTATCCACCAATGAAAATATAGCTACACGGTCAAGGAACCTGAACCTCGCCCACAACATTCGAATTCGAAATCGAACCGTTGTCCCCGCGATCGCACTGTGGATGCCACACACCCGGCAGCCGCGCTGCAGCGTACATCAGCGCTGTGATATCAGCGTCACGATCGTAGACCTTGTCGCTCCAGAAACGCAGCAGCTTGTCCACGCGCTCGCGCCACTTGCTCTTCTCGGCTGCGTGCGTCATCCGCGCCATCGCCACCTCCAGCCCCAGCGCCGTGCCCATCTCGCGGAACATGAGCCGATAGCTAATCGGCGCTGCGAAGCGGCCCGACCGGAAGAGCCGCTCGATGCTGTTGAGCGCAATGCCCTCGAGCTCCTGCGACCATTTCTCCTGGACGAACCACTGCGAGAGCCAGAGCGCTTCACCGGAATCCAGCGCGTCGTGGGTCGCGAAGGTCGGCATCTTGCGATCCACGAGGTGCTGCATGTCGGCAATTTCGCGCTGCAGCACGTGCTTGTCGTTGCTTGCTTGCTGCAGCAAGCAGTAGGTGGCCAGTCCGTCCATGGGGTCTAAATTGCCTTCGCTGGAGACGAGCACCTGCTCGAGATCCACCGTTTTCTTCCAGACCATGCGAAGCGGGCGCTCGCCGACGCCTCGGATCACAAACTTGTCGTGCGCCACACGAGCGAGCTCCACAGCCCAGTCGTTGTACTTCGAGTCTCCACGAGCGAGAGCCATACGGTTGAGCGCGAACATCCACTTGGTCAGATAGTGGAAATACTGTCCGTCGTCCTTCTCGTCTTCCTTGCCGATGCGGAGACCTCCGCGTGTGGGGGACGCCACACTGGCGCCTGGAAGACGCTGCGACGTATTTCTGAAGCAGCCCAAGTCGTCGTGGACGTCGTGGATGAGCAAATCGGCCTGGTCGATGTACTTGGAGTCTTTGTCGCAGGCGTAGAACAGCGAGAGAAAGTTGCACACGCCAAATGCGTCGCTCCACAGGTAGCGTCTGCAGCGACTCGGGAAAGGCTTGGGCCTCCATGCCGGCCCAGTGTACGGCGAGTATACGCGGTCGAGCACCGCCTTGACGCACTCCACTGGGTTCTCGGTCGCCATCTTTGTGGAATGAGTAATGTTGAGGTACTCAAGGTCACCAACACACAAAGGTCTGGCGGTTAGACTGTGTTGTAGCGCCGTGTCCCAGTTGGCGTTGGGTATCATACGTGTTTTCTTTTTTTTCTAGCTTTCATTATCACGCAACAGTTGCACAGTGCTTTAGATTTCCCACCTTGTCTACATCCGCGTCGCCTCCCGCGGTATTTGTTTTGGGTTCTCGCCTCTTGTTCTTACAGCACGTGCTTCATGAGCTCGGCCAGCTGGGCGCCGCCTTGGTCATCCTCGCCCTTAATGGTGGAGCGCAGCACGCGCTCGGCCTTGTCGATCAGCGTCTCCATCAGGTACACACTGCCTCGTGCGTCCTGTGCGTAGAAGAAAAACTTGAGCTGCGGACCCACATCGCCCGACGCCATCGTCATGATGGACCGCGCCGCAAACGCTCGCTCCACATCGGCCTGCGGTGGCACCTGCGGGACTTGGACAGCCACGGTGCCTACTACGCGGTTGTTTGTCCACTTGTTCTGGAACGTGCCAGCGTCCATCGGTGGGTTGGGCACGAGCTGAAACGCAGGCGGGGCAGGTGTGTACGACTGCGCTGGCGGCGCGCCGCCGCCAAAGTCCATGTCCAGCAAGTCCATGCCCCCCGCCGCCTGGTGGTTTGCCGGTGGGGCATTGTACTGTGGCTGGTGGTTGTCGTACCCTTCCTGCTCGTCCTCGTCCGCTCGCTCGTTGCCTTGGTCCTCTTCCTCATCACTTTCGTCCGCCACCACGGGCAAGTGCGTGGCCGAGATGAACAGCTCGCTCGGCTTGTTGTACACCACCGACAGCGTGTTAAACTCCTGAAATAGTTTCTCCTGCAGATCCGTCTCGGTCATCTCGGCAAACACCGTAATGTCCTCGTCAATCTTGAATTGCGCGACGATCGCGGCGGCTTGTTCCGTCGGTTGGCGCTCGAGCAGACGGTAGTAAAACAGCGCGCGGTCGCGAACGTCCTGGTGGTTCGAGTCGTTGATCGCGGCCTGCAGCAGTCGGCCAAACATGCTCTGCATCTCTGGCGGACGCTTGAAGAACAGCTTCATCGAAGCGCCGAGCAGCTCCAAGTGGACAGCAGGCGAGGTCTCTTCGTTAAACTCGTCAATGAGCTTTTCCAGCACGTACGGCGCGCGGCGAATGTCCTGCCCAAACTCGCCGAGCATCCACACGATCGCAGCCTTGGCGGCGGGCTGCTGCACCTGGTTGATGATGCGCGGCAGCACCGAGAGCACGTCGTGGCGCTTCTCCGGGTACTTGCGCAGCAGATCTTTCATCACGACCAGACATTCGTCGCGCACATAGTCGAGGTTCATCTCCAAAAACTCGACCATGGTGTCCACGATGCGGTCCTGCATCATCGACAGCGCCTGCGCGGCCGCCTGGGCCGCCGACTGCGCGCCGTAGGCGTCGGGCGCGTGGCCCTGGAACTGCGGAACCTCCTCGTGGAAGTTGGTGCTGACCGCAATGTCCGAGATCGCGCGAATCGAGCGGCGCGCGAGCTCCTGGTCCACGTCGGTGACGTACTCGCTGAGCTCCGTGACGATGTCCGCGACGTTGGTCGTGTCGGCAATCAGCGCCAAAATGTCGATTTTGACGTACTTGACGTGCGTGGGCTCGTTGTAGCGCGTGTAAAACTGGCGGTAGTCGCGGCCAAACACGCGCGGGCGTTTGCCCACGAGCAGCAAAATGTGGTGCAGCACGCAGTAGTTGAGCTCGTGCGAGCCGCCGGCCATGAGCGTTAGCAGCGGCTGGCGCAGCCGCTCGTAGACCTGTTCCTGGATCGCCTCCATGCGCAGCGTGAGGTGGAAAAAGCACTTGGCCGTGGCCAGCACCACGGCGCTGTTGGACACACGCAGACACATTTCCAGCGTGTTCATGATCGTAAACACTTCTTCGTCGCCCACGGGCTTGTAGCGCGCGACAATGTGGAGAATGTTGCACTGTCCCCACTCGTTAAAGTCCGAAATGCGCCCCAGCAAATGCATCACGATCTGCTGGTTGATCGCGATGCCGCCTTCGTCGGCCATGATCTCGTTCAGCGCGATGATGCAGTTGGACACGACCTGCGCGTCGCGGTCGCGGATCATGTTGTACAGCGTGTCGATCATGTCGCTCTCTTTGATCAGGTCCGGGTTGAGCGAAAACACCTTGAGAATGCCGATCACGCCCGTCTTGCGCACGTACGACGACGTGTCCGTAAGCGACTGCTGCAGCGGGTCGTGGATGTACTCGAGGATCGACTCGAGCCGCAGCGAGCAGAGCGAGCGCAGCGCCAGGCCGCGCACCATCGGGTCTTCGTTGCGGCAGTCGTTGAGCAGCGTGTTGATGCACATGATCGCCAGCTCTGAGTTCTTCTGCGCGTAGTTGGTGAGGTAGAGATAGACCATCTTCTTGGTAATCAGGTCTTTCGTGTCCACGCACAGCACCATCTCGCTAAACAGCCGCGACACGTCGATGCCCAGCGTCATGTACGCGATCACCTTCTTGATGATCTCACGCTTGCGCTTAAAATCTTTCTCCACGGTCACCTCGCGCAGCAGCTGCGGATAGACCAACATCACCACCACCAACAAAATATGTTAGACCCGATCTAACGAGAAACGATCAACCCGTGTCAAGTCGACTTGGGAGGGCATTGTGGGGTAGACGGGACCTACGTTCTTGAGCTCGTTGACCTCGCCCTTCTTCTTGTCGGTAAAGTAGTTAGGGTTACCAGCCTTGGGCGCACCGCCGGGTGGCGGTGGGCCGCCCATGGGGCCGGCGCCGTGGCTCGGTCCCGACGGGTAGTTCATACTTGAGTGCCCCGGGAACATGGTCGCCGCGGGCTCGCTAGGAGGTACTGTGACGGCCGCGTGGAAGTGCCCCCTTCGCAAATCGTACGAAAAAGATCGGGACAAAATCCTGAAAATGGACCACAGATGGGGTGGACCACAGCAAACAAGGGATCGATTCAGAGCAACATCAGAGAGAATCAGATCTGTTGCGAATTGCAATTCGCCTTTATTTCAGTACAGTATTCAGTCGGCGGCGAGTGTGGCAGTTTATCTGTGTCTATGTAGGTGGATACCTCGCCAAATTGGCGACGCCAACTAACGTGGCGTTCGCTGACGCGTCTCGCCATGGATGCCACGCGGTTGCCGCTGCTCCAGCTAACCAATGCGATATTGTGTTGCCATTGGCTGCTGCGCGTGAGCTGTTCAAATGGGTAGATCGAGATGGAGCAGCCACTGCTCACACCCCAACTGAGCAGCTTCGATACAGGCAATGACAACCATCCAAACTATCCACATCGGCGAGTGCGCTTTGTGTGAGCACTGCTGTGCAAGAAAAGCGGGCCCCTAACCAGGATATGCTTGAGGGGAGGTGCCAACAATAGAGATGCAAAGGAGGGAGCAGGAACGCGGCGTGAAGCGACCATATCGAAACTACCAGTTCAGTGCCTTTTGACTTTGATCCACCAGGGGGTCACGTACCAGTCTACCAGGTACGCCGTCCATGTGATATGGATCAATCGCTACGTGACTCGAAAATATGACTGTCGACCCGTCTTCAAGCCCAAAGTGGATACTATATACTGCACCACACGAAGCGCTTGTTCCAATCCGCTGTATCTGCCAGCCCCTCGAGTCATCGAATTCACAAAGGCTTTCATCAAGCTGTCACCTGCATGGCCAAGCGGTCTCCAAGTCATGAACCAAGAATCTACTTACTGGCAGCTTGCCGCGAGAAGCCCATACGATGAAGTCGCTCACCTCATCCGCGCCAATGCCATAGTAAGCGCAGCCTCGCGTGTCAGTGCATCGTGGTCTTGAGTGAGAGGGCCATTCGGAGTAGACCTCAAATCGGCTGATGCTGTCATGTGTTGTAGGCTTGTCGCCCACCACTGCAGACGACCAAGGGATGTCATTCACCAGTACCATTCAATATCTCGCCTGGCCAGGTAGGTGTCCAGAAATGGATCGTGCAGCAAGTATAGCGCAATCGCGTTGCATTCCTACAGTAGGGAAAAAAATGGGTACAGTGGTAGGACTCTTACTACTGGAGTCCTACTACTGTGCCCACACCCTGTACGGTATCCCTTCAGGTGGATGCTGTGTCCTACAGGGTGGCGCGTGTGCAGCATGAGGATCGAAGTGTACAGTGTACTCGAGCCTCAAGTCTCGAGTGTACCCTTCAGTGTTTCAACCAGAACCAATCTCCTCCCAAGTCGCACAGGATTACGCTCCTCAGCGTAAGCTTGTGAGCCAGCGGAATGATGGTGCTGTATGTATCCATGTTTGCAATAAACTCGTCCGCTTGAGCTTATTTCATTTAGTAGTGGGACTGCTCAGTCACCGCTAAAGTCACTTCAGACCCCATCCGGAATGATCGTCTCCCATCCTTTCTGAATCTCCCGAGTGCTCGAGTCCGAGCGAGCAACGCACAGCAAGATGCACCATACCATTGGATACGTCGTCATTCACAACAAAGTCGAAGCGCTCTCCGCTGCGCCAATAGTACTACGTCTCTCAGTCTCTTGGCCATCATGCGATGCGCGCTCTAGTGACCGGTCGTACTGGTGTGCTGTCTCCACTGCTCTAGCTGAGCAGTCAGCCACCTCACTCATTCCAACATTTTCCTCTGCGCCAGCAAGCACCAACACTCCAACAGAAAGAAAAAGTCGAACCTTGTACCCAACAATCCAACAGTTGAGTCTCGCTGCACCACGCCAACGCTAAAGCCAACAGCAACCTCCCCCTCTCGCACATTCCAACTTTCCGCGGCCAAGGGAAACCTTCCACCACCAAGGGAAACCAATATGGACAACCCAGCGCTGCTGTCGCCATCGGCGCCGTACAAGCGCTCGGTGGAGGCCAACGACGTCGCTGATGAGAGCAAGTCCAACCTGCGCTTCGTCCCCACGCTGCTGCGCAAGAACTGGTGGCTCAAGAAGAAAAAACCGTTCGGTTTAGCGCTCGAGATCTTGCTGCCGGTCGTGTACGTGGTGTTAATTGGTTGCATCAAGCTGTCCACGACCGACTACGACGTGGCGCCGGGCTTCTCCAACAACGACAAGAGCTTCAACCTCTTCGAGCGGTCGGGCGGCGACGGTAATACAGTGGTCTCGCCGTTGTTTGCGCCGCGCTACGCCGTCCAGGAGACCTCGCTGACGGGCCTCATGCTCCACATGAACAAACGCTCGTTCGAGTATAGTCGCGGGTTGAAAAGTTTCGATCCAGAGCTTAAGGCAGAGTGCCAACGGCAGGTTGTGTTCGAAGGCAGGAGCAGTCTCAACGTGTCCTCACCCTACGCGCTGCCCGAGGTCTGTGACGGCCGCGTGTCGCCGTTCAAGATCGCCATCGTGCCGGACGTACCTTTCACGCGCCAGTACTTTTACGAGACCGTGGCC